>WJFB01000683.1:0-50797 GCA_009870185.1 Pygmarrhopalites habei | reverse complement strand
CTCACCCATTGGAACTACAAAGTGCATTGATACATATTATGTATTTTATTTTTCCAGGTCGAGTCACTACATTTAAAAAGGACGATTTAACTACTTTAGTTAGCCTTATGCAGTCAATACCAGACCAGCTAATTCAAGCAGGTTTACATCCTACAGCAGATCAAATTGAAATGTATGCCTACCATTTACCCAATGCGACTTTATCTAATTTGATGGTGAGTCTAGAGAAGATGTCAACATTTTATGCACACACATTGAGCTGTTTTAGTATAAATCCCTAAACTTGCTGATTCTTTTTTTGTCTTACAGGATATATTCGTGAGTCTATGTACAGTCGATGATTCTCTATATTTTATGTGTCAAGTGAGTATTCTTACTGTTATTTTATTTTATATAAATCATAACCGAGTAACTAACAATGCAGTAAACTGGTTATCATGCGTCTTAATGCAGATTGGAGATTTTAAGTATCTAGCTGACATGATTCAACATATTCCTCTACCTCTAAGAGCCCGTTATGTTTTTTGTTGTGCACCGATTAACAAAAGAATGCCTTTTGTGTGCGCCATGTTTCTCAAGGTTAGTAAGCTGACTATTCTTGACCGCTTTACGTTTTTTGCAACATTGCACAAAATTATTATTATTTTTATTTTACAGTTTGCTCGTCAGTACAGCAAAAATGAACCCATCACATTTGACTGGTTAAGTAATCAAATCGGGTGGCCCTTCAATGCACCGGAGACTATAGCCAATTTAGTTGAACTAGAAGCAGTCTTCGACGTAATGGATTTATATTTATGGCTCAGGTGAGTTATTGTTTCTGTGATAATTTGTAAACAAGTTAAAATGTGTGGAATGGTAGTATGTAATTATGTTTTTATTTGTTTGTGTATTTTCATAGTTATCGATTTCAAGACTTATTTCCAGAACCAGAAATGGTTCGGGACACACAGAAGGAGTTGGACGGTATAATTCAAATGGGAGTGTTCAATATAACGCGTCTCCTGAAAAATTCTGAAAAGATAAGTCAAGAAGATGGTGATGCAAGTTAGTCAGTCAGTAACAAATTAGTACAGTAATAATTGTAACAGTGTATGATCATTACATTTTAGTGACAGGTGAAGCAGAATTTTTTATTTATAGCTCCGCTAAGAAATTGAAAAGTACTACAAAGACTTGAATATCAAATGAAATAAAAAGAGAATGAATTTTTATTGATTTGTGATTACATCATTTTTCCCAGATGTGGTTGAGCTCATTATTCATTGGTAGAAATTTCTTTACATGACTCTCCATTGTGACGTAAGTATTGTATTTTAATTTATTCTTTTTCAATACTATAAGAATGGCATGACTTGAAATACTCTGGTCGACTCCGTCTATGAACTGTTTGCAAAAATGGACATGTTTGACTGTAACGTGACAAAAGGAACGAGACACACTGCTCAGGGCATAATACATACAAAATTTATCGATCGGTGCAAACTTTCTCGTTGAGACTCGGATCACATCTCCGCTTTCTCTCTAGGTCTTCCTTCATACACACACAGGGAGGAGATTCTCAGTAAATTTATTGAAAAGTATTTTTTAATCGAATTGTGTACTTCCGCACCAGTATTGTCATTAAAATGTGGGGCCTGATCGTGAAGACTGTTGTGTATGGCTACCTGTTGACCCTGATAAATGTTGGATGCACGAGTGAGGTCGTTACAAATGGAAATCACGATAACCCTAAAACATACCAAATTGGCGGTGTACTGTCCAACAATGACTCAGAAGGACATTTTGTAACTGTCATAAAGGTATGTTATCGAAAAAATTAAATGTAATCATGATGCCTATTAAGAATAATTAATCATCAAAGTAATTGCAACCAAAGTAATGTACTATTTTTAAATTTCAGCATTTAAATTTTAAACAGCAATACGTGTAAGTGAAGATTTTACAGTACATTTTGATCAATTAGGAGTGAAGATTGTTGTGACAATGGAATTTTTGTATCATTCAGGCCAAAAGGGATTGCTCTTTTTGCTACTCCAATTCAAATGGACCCCAACCCAATTAGGTAAAGTTCATGTTTATTCACCAGTAGTATGTAATGAATAATTTAATTTAAGATTAATTTCTCCTTCTAGAACGGCAATCAACGTTTGTGATCATTTAATCCGCAAACAGGTATTTATGTACTTATTTACGCATATAGAAATTGACAAGATTTAGAGAGGAAGTGTCATGATGAAAAAACGGATGCGTACTATTTTATTACAGGTGTACGCTGTGGTCGTGTCACATCCCCCAATCGGTGACCTGTCACCAGCAGCAGTTTCCTATACTTCTGGATTTTACCACATCCCAGTCATAGGGATATCATCCAGAGATTCGGCCTTTTCCGACAAAGTAAGTATGATTTCGAAAACAAACTTTGTGACAGAATTCTATGTACTTGAGTCATGCCATTTATTGACACTTGAATACATTGACAAACAACTTTGAAGGGTACTTGTGTGTGTAACTTGGGAGTTCTTTTTTTCAGAATATTCACGTCTCCTTCCTACGAACCGTACCTCCGTTTTCTCATCAGGCAGATGTCTGGGTGGAAATTCTGAAACATTTTAAGACGTTTAAAAAAGTTATTTTCCTCCACTCATCAGATACTGACGGACGATCCGTTCTTGGGAGGTTCCAGACTAATGCTCAAAGTTTGGAAGATGATATTGAAATAAAAGTATGCACAACTTCATTGCCATCCATCCTAGTCTATATGCCCGTTTGGTATAAATTATAAAGGTGTCATTGACTTTCCTTGCAGATCGAATTAGTTGTTGAGTTGGAACCAGGTATTTTATATTTATGTAATATAATTTAGGTAATATTCATTTTGAAAAACAGTAAAAGGTATGTATTTACTCATTATTTACTCTACTCAACCAGGTGCGGAAAGTTATGTAGATCAGCTAGCTGGCTTGGAACATGCACAAGCTAGAGTATATTTGCTTTATGCAAGGTGAGATGCCATTACAGCTAAAAATTTGGAGAGACTTACAAGCTCTATCTATAATGTATGGATACATTAGACTAACACGGTGTGTAACTAAAAAGATATTTCTTTTTTTTTCAGTTTGGCAGATGCTGACAACATATTCAGAGCAGCTGCTTTCTGGAATTTGACTAAAGCCGGACATGTTTGGTTGGTAACTGAACAACTACTTCAATCACTGGAAATTCCAGTTGGTGCTCTTGGTTTAAGGCTTCTCAACGCTGGCAATGAGACGGCACATATACGTGACAGTTTGTGAGTCCCTTTTAAAATTCAACGAATGTTATTTTTTTTGTCTAATTAGCTTTCCAAATAAACCTGATTTTCTTTAAATATCTGAATCAATTTAGACATGTTTTGGCTGCGGCGTTGAAAGAAATGAATAGTAAGGATAACATAACTGAAGCTCCAAAGGATTGCAGGTAAGTTACATTTATTGCAGTACCTACAGTTTATTTTAGCATACTCTATCGAAAATACAATTTAGAAGTATATTATATGGATTCATTACAATTTGATACTACAGTACTTCTGGGGCTACTTGGGACACTGGGAAAAAACTTTTTGAGTAAGCAGTCATCCATTATGATTTGTAAATACCTGACAACGTTTAGAGTTTAAAATGTTCAATTTAAAATTTGTTCTGTTGGTAAAGATTCATAAAGCGTCAAGAGTTACTCGATGGAGAAACAGGAAAAGTAGCGTTTGATGAGAGTGGGGATCGAACAAATGCGGAATATGATGTGATTAACGTGTATCCAGGAGGAAACCTTACTTCCATTGGACGTTATTTTTATGCAAAGGTGCAGATAGTCGTCGAAAGAGAGAAAAGACTTGTATTTATTTAATTTGGTATGACATAGCTCTATTGGTATTTTAGGAAAAAGATGATATGGATTTGGCCATCAATGACAGTATGGTTATTTGGCCTGGTATACAAAAAACAAAGCCAGAAGGTAATCTTTAGTTTTTTTTAACAATAACACAAATATTGACATTCGATAACTTGAATCATTCACCAATGGTGAATCACCATGTGTGAACTCCAAGTATTTAGCTCTGTATTTTTGTTTTTGAAGGTGTGATGATACCGACTCATTTACGGGTAATCATAAAAATATTTTCAGTAATTTTATTGTCAATTCAAACATATTTTCCGCCAGTGATTAACCAGTGCAGTATTAAAATTCGAATTTTTGTAGGTGTTGACGATTGAAGAAACTCCCTTTGTATTTGTGAGGAAAGTGGATTCTGAATCAGAGTGTAATAAACATGACGAAGAACCTTGTCCACACTTTAATACAACAGATGATGCAGGTACAATTTTCTACATGCGATCCAACTACTTACATGACTATTTTCTGTAAATTTTACATGTATTGAACTTTTATTATTACTCTTGCATTAGTCCCTGTTATGTATTGCTGTCGCGGATACTGCATTGATTTGCTCAAGCAGCTCCGAGCCAAGATGAACTTTACGTCGTAAGTAGAAAGATTAAAATGTATTAGAATTTTTTCGTTATCATCTTCTGTTTTTACTAGCATCTCTTATACACAGAATTGAAAGAATTATAACGCAAAACAAAACTTTAAGAAAACGAAGTGTTACATGAAAACGCTCACTGAAGTCTCCTCTTCTTGGAGTAATATTTTTCGTCAATGGCAAGAATACTGTTAATGTCAGACTCGGCCTTCTCTCTTGTGTACTCAACAGGTTTATTCTTCATTAAAACTTGTACTTGTTCCTCCAGAATTTGTTCAGCAGACTTGACTGAAGCCGAAGAAGTAGTAGCAGTTTGTGAGATGAGAAAATCCCTTTCATAATGGTTATTCCTACACATAGAAAATTAAATAGAATTGAGATTATGGTCAAGTACATATACAATTAATAAGTACACTTGAGTGAACTAACATTGTACACTCACTTTTCAATTTTATGGTTTTCCATCCATGATTGCAAGTTAGCAAGATTGTCCATGGGTGCAAGTAGGCAGAAAGCAGCTGGAGGACGTTGTAAAATTGTAGTATCGCAATCAACACCAGGAACAAACACGATTGTTTACTATTTGAATGGGACAAAGTAGTAAATGTATAATTATTAAAAAACTCACATTTTCATTTATGAGGTTGTGACCTCCCTCCCACCAATTGTTTGAACGACTGACGGAATGCATATGCTTTTCAGCAGCATCCACCTCCTGTTGACTGGTGTAAATTGCATTTATGGTCAATCTTAAAAAAGTGGGATGACAGTCTTCTCGTAGAAAATGTAGATTCGCTTTGGAGGAAACAAATTTATGGTTATTACATATTTTGAATGAGAGAGACAATTTTTGTCAAATGTACATGAGAAGTATTTAATTGTATTGATTACCATCACTCGGATGGATGTGTGTCCGAATTTTTTGAAACTTTGCGAGCTCATTGTCATTTGGTGTTTTGCCATAAATTCCTTCATAAGCTGCAAATTAGGATCTTTCATTAGTAAACAGTGGTAACAAGATACTATTAGGGAACGTCCATAAATTACGTAATTAATGGATGTTCCCTTACTACTACAAAAATCGTGTAGACTATACTTACATTTAGTAAGGTCTCGTGTGCTCACTCCTCTGAGAAACAAGATGAAATCGACCAATTCCTTCTGTGTAGGCTTGTGACTATCAAATTTGGCAGCAAAAAAGTCTTGAAGCAATCGAAGGTCAAGGTTTTAGTTGATAAATAACCCGCAAATGTACCCTTTTCACCGTTTCCACACAATTTCCCATCATATCTGTAGAAACAGAAGTAAAATTAATATTTTGTGCTATATATTATTTACCTGTATCACATTTTTTAAATATATGAATGTGTATTAAGTACCTGTACAAACGGTGGAGTGCACAAGTTTGAACGTAGGTGAATTTTCTGAAAAAAAAGACAAATAGAATATGAGTAACATATTAAAATTTATATATTGCAGTAAATACTATTATCACAATTTTTACGCTTACTGTGTTTCACAATCCGCTCGATCCATAATTTGGTAGGCGACAGTGTCAAAAAATTTTCAATTCATTTTACCCTCTATGAAGCGATGAGGCATTCCCCGACAGATATTGTTCTCACACGGCAGGGTTCCCGGTCTAGATGACCGTTTTCTGTTCTGAAAGTCCAATGGAATAACTTGAGTTATTCCCTCTTCAATAAAAGACAAAAAAAAATTGAGCATTTAAATTGACGGCCTCCAAAGAGAGTCCATGTGAGAGAAAACTTTACTTTAACAGCGGTTCAGAATTATGTCATTGTCATAAATAAACAATGAGACAGGGAAAGTGAATGACAACCAAATAAAATTATGCAGAAATATTACTTGGGACTGTTTGGGTCTGTCTAATGAGGTTAGGCCCGATGGACATCTTGTCAACCCGAGATTTGCTCCAGATTTTCTCGGCTTCCTCCAATTCCTTTACTCTCTGTTGGTGCTGTTTTGTCTTCTCATGAGTATCCAGACTTCTATACTCAGTGAAACTAGCCACACAAAGTTTACACTTGTAACTCATGGTCACAATAAATAATAATCATGACGCTCCTAAAAAATGTCACGTCACTCAGCAACTCTTTGTTTAGACTAACGAAATCTCACCCTGTGTGCGTGCAACAGACAGAATGGTAAGGGTGGAATTTGCAGGCTCAAACATGTTTGGAGCCACAACGTTTCGCAACTTTCACTTAACGTATTCATGTAAACGGCATTTAAAGAAAATTTTATGTGTTCATGTATGTAAATAGTTACATTTTTCAGTTGACTAATTTGTTCTGCACATGAAAATTTGGATTAGAACGTTGGCCCTCTCTCCAGATGGACAGTTTGGAAGTTATCAAATCATCAAAAATGGAACAAGTACCGCCCACACAAATATTTTATATTATTTTGAAAATAGTACTTTCACATTTCTGGAACCATATTAAATACTAATTTAATTACTATTGATTTAACCTCCAGTGAAAAAAGAATGGACCGGATTGATTGGTGAATTAGTAAATGAGCGTGCAGATATGATAGTTGCTCCTCTAACTATTAATCCAGAAAGAGCTCAAGCAATTGAATTTAGTAAACCATTCAAGTATCAAGGAATCACAATCCTTGTCAAGCGAGTAAGTTATAGTACCTGCATAAATGTGTTAGGCCATATATTAAAAAAATATTCTTGAATTCAATTCAATTCAAATTTGTTAATGACAGGCACCCCGTAAACCCACTCTGGTGTCTTTCTTACAACCCTTCCGTGGAAATTTGTGGATTTTAGTAATGTTGTCAGTCCATGTTGTCGCACTCGTACTTTATCTCTTGGACAGATTTTCTCCATTTGGGAGATATCGCTTAGCAAATATGGATGGTACTGAAGAAGATGCCCTGAATCTTTCTTCGGCAATTTGGTTTGCCTGGGGTGTTCTATTGAACAGTGGCATAGGAGAAGGTACATTCCAACTACGTTATTGAAATTTAAATGATTTTCTAGTTGTGATAACTTTAATCACCAACCTAATTGAAATGTACTATGTACTTTTTAGGTACTCCGAGGAGCTTTGCTGCAAGAGTACTTGGGATTGTATGGGCTGGGTTTGCCATGATAATCGTTGCTTCGTATACTGCTAATTTAGCTGCTTTCCTCGTGCTCGACCGACCCAAAACAATCTTTTCAGGCATTCATGATAATAGGGTAAATATAAATTCGAAACTATATGATTTGTATTCAAATGCACAAGTGAATTATTCTTAGACGAAAGGAATATGTATTTTTAATTTTTATAGCTAAGAAATCCCACCGAGAATTTCAACTACTCCACTGTCAAAGGTTCAGCAGTGGACATGTACTTTAGACGTCAAGTTGAGCTGTCAAATATGTACCGTGT
Organism: Pygmarrhopalites habei; assembly: GCA_009870185.1. Taxonomy (NCBI): domain Eukaryota; kingdom Metazoa; phylum Arthropoda; class Collembola; order Symphypleona; family Arrhopalitidae; genus Pygmarrhopalites; species Pygmarrhopalites habei. The sequence continues at coordinate 42,862 of WJFB01000683.1, read as the reverse complement.
GATGGAACGTAGAAATTATGACACTGCTCAAGCTGCAATTGATGATATAAAAAAGGGGTAATGGCTCTATTTAAAATTATCATACTAAATAGTAGAATTAGCTAAAGTCGAGGAATCTTTTGTCTAATATTTTCATGTTTTCGTGGCAGAACATTGCAAGCATTCATTTGGGACAGTTCAAGGCTTCAATATGAAGCAGCACAAAATTGTGAACTGATTACATCTGGAGAATTATTTGGTCGTTCTGGGTATGCTATCGGTCTCCAGAAAGGCTCTCCGTGGTCTGATGCTGTCACACTTGAGATTTTAAATTTTCACGAGGGTAAATGTTGTTGAATGCTAAATACATACTTGCATTTAGTTGTATAGGGGACATAATAAAAATACTAAAAATAGTGTTCAGGGTAGAAAAACCTGACTTTTATGAGATTTGAAAATATAAACTCCTTGTAACCAAATAAAGGTGGATTTATGGAACAATTGGACGACAAGTGGATTATACATCCAGAACCGGATCCAAATAGACCTGAAGCATGTCCAACAGAAGAGAAAATACCGACAACACTTGGGCTGGAAAATATGGATGATGCTTTCATTCTGATTGCTGCTGGTTCGACAAAATTGAGACGATTCAAACAATTTCCACTAAATAATATGTCTACACAGCTATAGCATAAACTTTGAATAAATTTCAGGTATTGCTGGGGGTCTGGTCCTAATTCTAATTGAAATATTTTACAAAAAACATCAATTGAAGCGTCAACGCCAATTAGAGATTGCTCGTCATGCTGCTGATAAATGGCGACAGACTATACAAGTATGTATAACGTGTATCTGTAATTGACTCTACAAGTATTTATGACTGAACATGACATTACTTGTTGAATTTTCCTTGTGTATAGCAACGGAAACTGGATAGAAGCCTGGACTACAAACGTCGTTTCAAGGAGAATGGACCTCCATTTTGGGCACCAGGGCTGGATGTACGACAAAGAAGCCCCATTGCTGCAAAATCTAACACAATATTCGTTTAATAGTATTTCCCACACAAGTATTCTCGTTGTGATTCCTTGTCAATTCAAAAGTCTACGTCAGAAAATGTTGTTTGTAGTTTTAATAGTAAGGAAATTTTAAAATGTTGTTAAATAGTGTTCTCCAAATTTTCTGTGATTTGTTTGTTTGAGGTCAATAATGACTTTCTTGACGAAAATGATCTCATTGTAGATAAATTATCATCTCTATATATACTCAAAGGCCAAATATCTAGATGACTTGTAGAGAATTGTGGATTGCAAAAAGAGTAAATTTACAATTTTGTTGTGATGATGTACGGTTAATTACTTTAAAAAAGAAAGATAAATATATGAAAATTTGAGCATTTAAATATCATTTTAATTTGTTTGATAACTTAAATATTTGACGAAGAAATAAAGGATTCAAAATTTTATTTACCACAATAGCCCCTAATGCTTGAATCTGAATGTTCTGTCCCACTTATGATGGAATGAATATCTATATAATTTGCATTTCCTTTCACCCTGGGAATTACAGTGCATCATAAAAGATTCTCAACTAAATTTTACTTGAATCATCACATTTATTTTCTTCTCATGTTTATACAAACTTTGAATCTCTACTTTCCCTTCTTTTTTGATTAAATACCACATTAGTAAAGTTACAAATTGAGTACAATTAAATTATCCTGTCTTTTTATGTCAATACTGTTAAAAATTGATTATACATAAGTCATATAATGTAATACCTTCGTGACACTGTCTGAATTTCAAATTCAAACAAATTTTGAAAACATCAACTAATTCATGATTACTGGTACAAACGTATAAAAGTACAACAAAACTAATAACAGTCAGTCTACCTACAACCATTATAAATTTTGTCATTCAATTATTTCACGCCTCTTTATGGAAGGCCACGTCCTTTTACTGGTACTTGTCTGTGGTTCACAAGCGAGTCACGGACGGTAAAAAGAATTAAAAACACACAACATTTTGAAAACAATAATAATAACATTGTTTATAAATAAACTTATATTATAATGAGGATGGTAAGCATTCAACTGGAACAAATAATAAAAAATGGTGGACATCACCATGTACATGCATAAATGCATAGGAACAGCTAAACTTGAATTGACATTAAAATTCATGATTCCCTGCAGATCCTACCCAAAAGCATGTTATTATTATGTCTGTACATAATATAAATGCTATAAAAAGTCTAAAAAGTTCACACATGCACCCACACAGATAATCTCTATCGAAATCTTGTGAATAGGATCACGAGTAATGTCAATTAATGAATGTCTTGGCTGTTTCATACTTTGGCTGACGTAATTCGGTACTACTAACCCTCCATAATTATAATTATAGTTCTAATTTGTCTGATTAATCAACTCATCCTTTCAAATTTCTCCACTTTTAAAAAAATGATTGAGATTATTGAAGACGATAAAAAAAGACTTAGGTCACGCTTACATTCAACGGTAAAGACTGCTTCACATACGCTTAATATTACACAAAAAAAGGTCAGAGTGTTTTCTTCGATGATTTTTGAATTTAAGTCGTCGTCAATCACTGAATAAAGTTTGATCTGTGCAATCCCTCCATCAGAAACTGTCGTCATCATATCATACCATCATCGTTGGGAAAAACTCGATGAAGATGTCCAAATCGGTCTCATCTTGACAATCAAAAGATCAAATTATTATTACCATTAGTCATCATACGGCATTTCTCTTGATTCAAATAAATTTTCATCAAATTGAACAGACAACAACTAATAGATATTTTAGAGATAATTGAGAAAATATTGTGGAGAGAAGGTAAATTAGAGTATGTGAGAGGCAGGGTACGATTAAACCCCTGGTCAACGAGATACTCTGTCCCTCTTTAAAATATACCTTTTTTCATATTGACGAGAATGAATGACCAAATCATGATGAATGCTACAGAGGTGGTGCAATCAAAACAATCAAGTTTGTCGGGAGTGCAAATGACATGTGGACAATTTTTGTCTAAAAAAGTGACACCCTAGTGAGAAATCTAATAATAAAATGAAAATTTCACATGAATATGTTAGCGATGCATTAAATATGATCACACATACCAGTCTCTACTAAACCATAACGTTCAAATTAAAAACGTTACACTCATTTTTTGGGGACATGGAGAGAAACAACTTACAATTTCACTTATACATACACACATCAATTTGACACTGCAAACTCAAAATTACAATTTCTCTCTTCATTTTTATAAACAAAAGAAATCCAGAGAAGTGGGGGGAACTAATTGAGAAACTTTTCACAAATCAAATAGACAAAATTTTCTTTCAAATCTATCTTCTCATTTATATCTTCGTAGTGTACTACTATCAAGAATAATCTACAAAGTAAAATATAATATTTTACGTAGTATATAGATGATAAACTAGTGCTTTTATTAATTTATGTTAATTTGAAATATTTAATCAAATCAAATAATAGGATGAATTCGACTCACTTCAAATATATGACATTAGAAGCTACAAGAAGTCCTGTTACTCATCAATAGCTACTTTATCAGTTTTTTATATATTATATTTATTATTATTCATAGTAATTATTAATTTATTAAATAGGAGTAATATTTTTTTTGTGTACACAGATTTCCCTTTTTTCTTTTTCCAATTAAGCTATATATGATTTTTAGTACATGCAATATTATGTACTCGTACGGTCAATTCAACGCTAACAACAAACTTCGTTTCTGGTGTTTAGATGTAGAGCTTTAAAAAAGAGTTGAATAGTATAGTCAGAGGTCTTTTAACAAGTAGTACTCTAATTCATATACATTAACGTAACTATACTGACGAGTCCATCATCATCATGACATATGACTCAGGGGACAAAAGAATTTTATTATTATATATTTTATGTAGTAAATAATATACTTCTAGATGAGACTTACACTTAAAAGATGACAATAATAACATTTAATATGAACATTAATAGAATACAAATCCTCTCCACCCATGAATGCATCATAGTAAAATGGTTATTTATAATGCAAATTATCTATAAATATTTATATAATCTACACATTTTGTTTTCTGTTAACTTACTCTACACATTACCATCATATTACTAATATCATATTAACCCATACCAATAATTTTGATTTTGAATGCTTTCCAAACTCATCTTTATCATATTTTTACTAAATTCTAGTAAATTATATATATTTATGGAAGAAGAATGTACAATGGCAAGCCTTAATTATGAATTATGATGGTCAAATATCTATCAAATATCCTCACTAGTAATAATTTAAATAATTTAATATAAATAATAGCTCTCGAATTCAATCTACCTTTACATTAATTTACTTTTCAAAAAAAGCACACACAACTTCAAACTCTACATCCTTTCAAGAAGAAAAAAAAAGTATTCACTAGTAGCTATCCTTCCAAACTTTAACTGTACTTTATGACGGTAATATCTTCCTTGAATATAATATTTATAAAACTTTTGTTTAAAACAAATTGACAAAACTTTCCTGTCTTTTTTTTGTTGCGTTTCTGTTTATAATAACTTCCTTCTATTATTAGTTAGCCTAATGATATAACTATAAACGCTAAAAAAACTTAATGTTTTCTACATGCATTAAATTGTTTATACTACTGTAAATAGCAAGGTAAATTAAAAATCAATGTTGTTTTTCAACTGTACAGGACGATGACGATGCTGGTTATTATATAACATGGATGAATAACATGGTAGACGGTCTCCAGTGTCATGATGATGGTCAGGATATTTAATAAAAATGTTTTTCGAAGAATACTATCTCCGTTATGATGATGACGATTATACAAGGGAGGATGAAGGTGATGCGAGCCGAGGTGCTGTGTAAAAGCCTTGACGATGAATGCTGCCTCTCCTCCCTCCTTATAGAATGTGTTAAATTTTTTTCTGTCTGCTAGAAAGTTTTTTTTTGGAAACCACCACAATTTGAATGTCCTTATGCTCCCCCCATTACAAAATGCAGATTATTGGGTGCGAGTGTCAATATGCTCTCTGTCTCTCATGTCATCATCATGGCTTCCTTGCCTAGACGTCTTCATCACCATCATCTTTCATCATCAACATGCCATGAAGCCTGTTCTCCCTTCCTCGCCATCAAAATCGCCTCTGCTCGGAAAACGAAAAATATGACATTAGCGAGAAATATTAAATGGATTCACATGGATGTATTTACTACCAATCTTTGCATCATGAGATCCCATAACAATCTGTCACTATACCCACTTTTTTCTTTTTTTAAAAAAAAATCTATTTGACATTTTTTCCCATTTCTTGACAGTATTCAAAATAATAGAATGCAGTGCACAATGTGCTTTCAATTTGAACTTATTTAAAAATGCAGACTTAATCATGAACTTTTTATATGAATTTGAACTGGTAGCAACTTTTTTTTTTCTCTCTCTCTCTCTCAATAAATACAGTACCAGACCCTCATAAAAATTTGATTTTGGTTTAAAGTCATGCTATTTAAATTATGACTGGATGGGGTCTGTATTTCCTTTTTTTGTATAAAATGTCGATTTTTTTCTCTTTTCAAACTTTGTCTATCAGGAGGAAGAAATTAGAAAGTGACTCACCTTTCCGTCGTTAGATGAATCGTTTTTTCCATAGCCGCCTAAGTTGGCATTCATGCCACCACCTCCACCTCCTCCGCCCATATTTGACCCTCCTCCCATGCCACTCATGTATCCGGAATCATAGGCTGAACCTAATTTTTGATTATAAAGCATTTTTAGACAATTAACATTTACAAAATCAAATATCCACTAAGGAATCACGGACCCAAATCTAGAAAAGTAGAAGATTTTTATTACCTCCTCCTCCTCCACCACCTCCGCCACTGATAAAAAAAATTAAAAACAATTGTTACCACAAATTCATAATCATACCAATTATACATGTATAAATTGTACAGTATAGTACCTATTATAATCATCATAGCCTCTAGAAGCAGCATTCTGTTGGAACTGCTTCATGAACATCCCCATGGTATTATTCCAATTGTCCATGCCACCCATTCCTCCACCCCCTCCTCCTCCACCCATGTTACCAAGATTGCCCATATTTCCCATGCTTCCCATTCCGGAAACGGTGTCCCCACCACCACCACCTCCCATGGTAGCAAATGGATTCATCTGTTGTAACTGAGGAGAATTGAAGACTGCGATATTCCCTGGTTTGAGGATACCGTAGGAAGCCAATAAATTGGAGGCTATGTAAGTAGAAATACAAAATTTACAAATTACACTCTTTGAGCTCTTTTCAAAAAAATTTTTTTAATCCTTCAAATTTTTTCATAAAAATATATTAACAAATAAACGTTACCTGCAATGATCTCTTGAATCGCTTTAAGAGGATAACCCACATTGAGCAGGTATGTTTTCATTCCTTCTATCATGTTTGGTGGTGGAGTATGTCCGTTAGAAATTGGAGGACCAGCAAAAGTACACCAAAAATGAACTTGTGGTGGATATCCAGAGGAGCCTACAATGTTAAACAAAAGTACATTTAGCAATAACCAAAATGTTCAACAACATCAAATCTACATGACATTTTTCTTTAAAATTATTCTACACACCAAATAATGAAGGAGTTGCCCCTGCTCCTTGTGGATTTCCCATTCCTTGTGATCCACCAGAACCACCACCTCCTTGATTATTGGAACCACCTCCTCCACCACCGCCACGATTCCAATTTCGTCCACCTCCCCCTCCTCCTCCTCCACCACCACCATATTTATCTTCATTATAATCATCATGGTAATCATTATCTCGGTCTCTATTGCTGCTATTATGATGACTGCCACCTTGGTTTGAGTAATTTATCGTCAAACAGGATGAACTTTGCTGAAATTGTAATTAATTTTTAAGATTACATTTCAGTAAATTTTATATTGAAATACAAAGTGTATTGAACATGTGAAAGTCGACTTACTGGATCCCCCTTAATGATCTCTAAAATCATACGAAGTGCTTTTTCTATATTTTCTGGATCAGCTACGATAAATAATGATTCACATTAGAAAAATCCTCACAAAACCAAAAAGTTAACATCTTTTAACATGATTACTGTCGTTAAACTTACTTTCATTATTCTGTATAGTAACAACCCGTTCATTTGTCGGCAATTGTTCATTTTTTTGTGTTAAATTAATGTGACAATTTGATTCTTCTGTTTTTGGGGAAGATGCATGAAACATACAATACGAAATTGGTATTACTCAAGCTATTAATTTTGTTTTTATTAGCCACTAGTCAATTCTAATTTCACTAATTTGTATTTTGGAGTAATTGAATTAATAAATTTGCTAACCTTGAATGCTTTTAACCCTACTTCCTCCTTTTCCAATAATTAAACCGGCAGTTGCTTGTGGTACGATAAGCGAGAGCTAAAACACAACGTTTAATATGTCATTAATTATTATTCTGTCACAACATTTTGTAGCACACGAACATTTTATTTTGAAAACAATTTTTTAATGACTCAGTTATTGAAGAAAACTAGTTATCAAAACTCACTTCTTTATCTGACACTGATTTGGGTCTGGGATTTTTAGGAAACAGATCCGATGGAGAAGTCATTCTCTTAAAGATGACCATTGTGGCAACAAGAACACTCGACACTTTCCCAGACATGATTGCAACTCTGCTATCAGTTCCTACAAATAAGTTTGAAATGAAAAAAAAACTTCTTTTTCGTGTTGATGACTCATTTATTTGTGACAGTCAAGTCTTAAAAAGGTCACTACTAACCTGGAAATACGTCGTTTGCCTTGGACATTCTGATGTGAACATTGTACTCTTTTTGTAAGTCTGAAATATTTTGACCTCCCTTCCCAATGACCGAACCGGCAGTCGCTAGTAATAATAATTATTTCATATTAAAAAATCATGTTCTGTGGTTCAATTGATATTAATGTTATTTCAATATGTTTTCATATGTACCCTAAATCACAATTTTGTGCCTTTCAACTTGTATTTAACAGTTTATGACAGTTTATTTACCTTGAGGGACCATGAATTTCAAGTAGACCGCTTCCGGATCTAAAATAACAAAATTATGATAAAAATTGAAGGAAATACACTTCAAAATGTGGATGATTTGATCAGAATATTAATTGAGAATTGTTATTTCATAAATTACTCACCATTCATAAAACTTCCTTTTTTCTGAGGACTACCTGAATAATCTCCACTTTCATTTGGTCTTTTCTTACCCGAGCTACTCATTTCGTGACCACCCTCGTCGTTCCCGTCCATGTTCTTCTTTGAAAAATACCTTGTCTGTTTGTCCTTAATTTTCGGTTTGTTTTGAGTATCACTCGACAATTATAATAAATTAATTGCAATTAATTTTGACAAATAAGTGATCAGAGTACTAGAGTAAGTCCGGCATCAGAAAAAAGAGAATTGTGGAGCGTTGGTGAACTACAGCTAATAGGTGGCAACTAAATGCATAGTCACAATTGGGCGGTGCGGGAAAGGCATTTTCTCAAAGGGGCCTCAGGGACACTCGTGAGAAATACGTATTTTTCGTCCTTTTCATCGTTTGTCATGACGGGTCAAGGACCACCAGCTGGAGAAAGGCTTCTCACCCTTCGGACTGTACTACCTTCCCTTGACACCATTGTGTTTCCTACAGAGATAGAGAAGGACAATGAGACTGTTTTGGGAATCCTCAACAAAAGTTTGAGACTTTGTTCAGCCTTTATTAATGAAAGTACCCAAAATACCAGTTTTGTCATTATGGAAACTTTGGATGATTTGGATGTACTCAAGGAATTCATTTGGGAGCAATTGAATATTGGTAACTGTAATACTGAATAATAATAATTTCATCTTGATCAAGAATTTCATGTTAAAAAATTAACTTTATTTCAGGTCATTGGAAAAAAGTACCTCAGTATTGGCGTTCCCTATACTCTTATGTGTCTTTATTTAAGGTATTTAAATAGCCCCATTTGCTTATCTTTTATAACATAATTTATAATACTAATTGGATTACTTCGTTCTGTAGGTTATTCTCATTTGTTCAGACAATCATATACCTCTGAGTGAAGCCATCAAAGAATGTGATGTTGGACTATTACTAGGAGAACCTATCCTGGACAATATTTTGTCAAAACTTGCTTTTAGGTTACATGTTCTACTACAAGAATCTTTCACTAGTCAATCCCTAAGTGTGCAAGAGGAGAAAAATGATATTCATGACAAGGTGGACGAATTGTCATTATATTCGAGAGACAAGACTGATTCATTTCTTAATCAATATCAACACCGACTTCATATTGATACAGTGAAAAGACCTTCCATTGAAAAATTTGTCCAGGAATATTTTAATCCTCAGACACCGGTTCTCCTCTCTCATATTATAGACCATTGGCCTGCAAGGGAAAAATGGACTGTTGAGTATATAAGAAGGGTAAGTTGACAAATAAAAAACTTCAAAATAATAATACAAAAATGAGACTTTTATTTGGTACTTATTGTCTATTCTTGTTTTCATTGAACAGCACACTGGTAGTAGAACTGTTCCAATTGAAATTGGATCCAAGTATACATCTGATGAATGGACTCAGAAACTAGTCACAATGGATTATTTTGTAGAAAATTTTATACTTTCTTCTTCAAAATCACCTGTTGGTTACCTCGCACAACATCAACTGTTTCATCAAATACCTGAATTAATGCAAGACATTCAAATCCCAGAGTACTGCTATGTTGGTTCCAACTCTAATATTGAAATCAATGCATGGTTTGGTCCAGCTGGAACTGTCTCTCCAACTCATTATGATCCAAAGCACAATCTACTTTGTCAAGTATTTGGTACTAAAATTATTCGTCTATTTCCACCATCTGAATGGAACTTGTACCTCTATCCACATGATGAAGATTTACTCTTGTTCAATACTAGTCAAGTTGACATTGAGGACCCCCATCTCCATACAAAGTTTCCCAAATTTCCGAATGCAAAATATATGGATATTTTGTTACAACCGGGAATGGTTCTGTATATGCCACCTAAATGGGCTCATTTTGTCAAATCACTCACTCCAAGTTTTTCTATTAGTTACTGGTTTGAATAAAAGGACAAAGGAGACAAGATTATAGAGATCGATTATAATTTATTTTTTTAATTATGCGGTAAAAATATCAACGTGGAAGCGATTGCGATCCATGAATTTATACATTCAAGTTCAAAGAAATAAAAGAAAAAGAATAATTTCTCAATAATAATGATAATAGAGAGTTATTAAACTTTTGTTTCAAAATTTTGTGCTAATGCGACTCTCTTCAAAATTTCAGGCTTTTGGAAATTTCTCCTCACTTCCATCTCATGAATAATGGCCAATCTAAATCAAAGAAAACATCAAAATTAAAATATCATTACAGCTTTTAATTTAATGAAATGATGTGGATAAGTCCAAGTACCGTAAAACTTCATAGCTCATGACTACATGTTCCAATTCATGACGAAACAGTCGCTTCAGCATGGCATCAAAACAGTCCAACTCGGGTAAACGAAATAGTTCCCAACGTAATTTACAGTCAAGTTCTGAGGGAGCTTGAGAGTAAACTTGTAACCATTCAGGAATATCTATCAAAAAGTATATAATGTATTGATTAAGTATTTTACTATGAGATCCACATTCTCTTTTTCTTTTATAATTTAAAAACAAATTATTAGTGAATACCTTGTAAAAGGAAGGGAGATCCTGGGACAAGGACTGTTGGTGGTTTAAAATCTGTATGATGAGGCTGTTGGATCCTATTATGGACGGAATTCTGTAAAACCATTGCATTTGAATAAGAAGACTCTTGTGGAGGAAGCATAGAATAGTTTCGATTCAAAAGAGTTGTAGGCGTGTGACGGACGGCATAGTAGACTGGGGCACAGGGATGATCATATTGGGCATGACGAGTTATATGACTGAAATCATGATTATAGATACAACTTAATTAAAATAATGTTATTTACTCATAAACCAGTCGGGCCATAACTTGATGGTGACACTTACTTTACATAATATACACCAAAATCAGAAGACTCAACCCTTTCCCAGCCAGTTGGAAGACCTTCTTTTGCAAGCGGATGAGACCAATGTGTCGTCTGTGTATTATGATCAATGTAATATTTTCGTCCTCTTACAGTTTCATCCACTGACCAACCTGAAATTGTATCACCACTGTAATGATATTCTTCTGACTTGTAATTATGAAAATTTGATTAAAACGTTTCATGAAATATAGTAAACCTGCAGGCAGAGGTAAATCTTCACAACTTCGACCTAAAATAGACGATGAAAAGGCTATTAGTTGTACTTTCCAAGTGTGTTATTATTGAACTTTGTTGTAGTACATACTTCTCGACTGAAATCCATAATTCCTAGCTCGTTCACCTTCAGCCTCCAACTCACTTAGATTAACGTAAGAGTTTGAAATGTAATTACTACGATGACTTAGATTTGGCTGATTTAAACTCCCAATCCCACTCTAAAATGAAAATAATCAGAAAAAATTAATCAAGTAAGTACATAAGTGCATTATGTCAAGTAGTAAATATTTATTAATATTGTGTTTTATACCCTTATAAGTGGATTACTTCCAATAGAGTCAAGGGAAGCGTCGGATCCAGCATAATAGTTTAAAATCACATTACCCCCCTCTTCATAATTTGCTGTCAAAATTGGTCCAGTTGAAGTTTTGGCCATGGCAGAAGATGAAGTTACACTATTACGGAAATAATGTGACTTCATCATTGGGACGTGCCCAAAGGTACCAGGTGTGTATTTACCCCCTGTAAAAGTCTGAGCAGCAGGTTGATTTTGATTGACAAAACTCAAATTTTCATAATGTTGAGGTACAACAGCATTTGTCGAATCTCCTGAACTTGACCCACCAGAACTTGCATTCTTTTGTACACTAGACTTTTTAGCTGCCTTCTTTGAATTTACTTTATCTGGAGTCCATACGTTGATGACTATAATTATAATAATAAGATTTTTAAAAAATCAACCTTGCGAATAATAGAAGAATTATTATTTTTCTAAATTAGAAATTAATTCTAAATTAGAAAACTTACGTGGAACCGTTGGTGCTTCCTTTTTAACATATTTACCTACGACCCCATCAGCAAATCCTTTTGAATCTTTATGCTTCTTGGACAACATTTCGTACAACAAAAATAGTCCCTACCACTTGTAGGCTACAATTTTGTCAAAACAAAAGTATTTTAATAGAGGCACACTATTGATTATGGTACAATCAAAAGAAACGGAAAAGAGAAAATCATACCTTTGCTAGGATCCACAATAAATAATAAAAAATAAATTAACATAAATTGAAAGTCAGTCCATGTAGGAAATTAAAATAAATAAAAAATCCATCAACTGGACTTTTGTTTTTCTTTCACAAATTCCTCAGTCGAATTTCCCGTAATCGTCCCAATCTATGGCAAGTCATAGAATTTACGAGGGACCGTTGAAACGATTCGTCTTCCCGCTCTCTCGAGAAAAAAAGATTTTTTTTGACGGTCAAAAGATAAAATAATCATGGACAAGGAACAAATCCCAATCAGTGTTCCAAAAACGAAAAGAATCGTGGTCACAAGAACTCCTTCCATGAAGGACACATTTCCAGGTACTGTCTTTACTTGATTTTCCAAATTAAATACGACGTTGTCAAAACGTCACAGTTACGCAGTATTGAATTTTTGGGGTTTTTTCTCTCTTTGAAGGCCGATTGGAGTGGAAAAAGAAACACTATGTAAGTTATTCTCAATTTTGCCCTATTTTTTATACTAATTAGTCTATTTTCTAATTTCCATCTTTTCTTTCGTAGGATAAACCTGTCACTTCAACTCCAGTTGCGTCAACATCCAAATCTTCCATGTCATCAAAGACGACGACCATGAGTAAAAATGATGTAGAGTCTTGTTTTGGCTTTGATGACTCTGCGGATGGGGATGAGAATTACTCAATTTTAATCTCACCGATTTTGAGGGAAAAAGACAAGGACAAGGTACGAGTTGAACAGAGTAAAAATATTGTGCACTTTAAGAGAATTCCTCCTATGCCAAAATTCAACGACCTTCTCGACCGGTATACTCATGATGAGCATCAAGGGGACGACGGGGACCTTCATGTCAACCTCAAAGGAATAAAGGCAACATATTCAAAAAAGTACGATGAATTTTATTTTTTTTGATTGTTATGATAGTTGTGGTGATTTCAGAATTGTAATATATTAATTGGTATTTCAAACAGGGATGTTCATTTTGCTGCACCAGTGGAAATTGATAATGATGAAGAAGAAAAGGTGGTGACTCGTGTAACTAGATCAAAGTCCAAATCTAAAAGTTCTACCACCACTAATACTGTTACCAAGCGTGCTACCAATACTGTTACAAAAAGATCTAAAAAATCTAAAGAAAAAGAGGTTGTCCCATCGAAAGCTGTAGTACATCATGTGTCAAAGAAGGTTAGTATAAATCTGAAGATTTTTTAATAACATGATGACAAAAATTCCTTTTATCTATTTTTACTTACATTAGTACAGTTTTATAAAATTAATTTTCATTTTCTCTGATTCTGTTTGACTAGACGATGGAGAATGATGCAGACATGGAGAAATGGGTAGCAAAAAAGAATAAGGAATTTGAGGACATTTCCAACTTTCCCCTAGTACTGGAGAAAACTCCGTAAACATCATGTAGGTACTTGATGTGGATATCATTCCTATTTTTTTGTGGATTGTGTAAATACAATTGTAACATAACAATATGTAAGCCTTACAATGTGAGGACGTCTTTCTCGGAATCTGAACAATATTGTCAAATGACCTTGGTTAGTATAGTCATCAGCATCGAGTTGACATTCATTAAGTACTATTTTCATATGCATTTAATAGACGTAAGTTTTCGTCTCGTACAAATTTTTTTTGTTTTTACACAAATCCTGACCTCAACAGTTTTATTCTTTATCTTAATATTTCCACTTAAGTTCTTGTTTTAATGAAATAATAAACATCTTGATTTAACATGTTTTACACGTGTATTTTAGATTGCTATATGTATCAAACTATTATCAATGACAATATGTCATCAGCCTATCATCAGTCTTTTTTTGTTTCGACTGTACTCTATACATGACATATTTATTTATAATAATGATTTGAGTAAAATGATTTGAAATGCTCAAAGCCTTGGATAAGAGTGCAATTATTTGTTGTGCCTCCTCTACTTACTAGTAAGTACTCTATAATAATATTTTTGATACACAATGATTCAGATAATAATAGTTATTAAATGCTGTACAAGGTATCTGCCCGTTGTGCAATATCCTTTGAATAAAGCTGAAATTGTCTTTTTTTTCTAAACCCTACTAGTCGTTAAAATTGCATCGTGTACCACTTCTCTTTTGTTATATTAACAGACTCAAGATGATGTAAAATTATGAATTGAATTACAAATGTACTCTATTACTGTTTTTTATTGTGGTCATTTGATATGCTTCAGTTTACTTCCAACCATGTTCTCTGCAAATGTCGTCTACGAGGTATGTTATCTACATGTCAAAGGTGACTGTCATTTTATACATTAGTTTTCATTGACTTTCTCAAAGCCTTGGCATATTATAATTTGTTATAAATAATGAACATAAGGAACTACTTGATTCGATTTGTATTGGTAGTGTTTATTTTAGACTATTTTTAAGTGTTGAGAGGGTGCAGCCAAGTGGACAATAAAAATGTACAAGAGCATCACCATTTGGATTATTATTATTAAAAATCTTATCTTATCAATGGAGTACCACCTAACTAGGAAATTTGTCACATTCGCACGTCATTAGCTTTCCCACCAGCACATGATTCCTCCACAATTATTAAATAATTAATTAACAAGGAATCATATCCGGTGACCCAGATGATTAAATAATACCACGAGAAACTACAGGGCTGATGCAATCGTGTTAGAAAAATGTCACATGCATGACTTTAATATGCACACAAGTTGGACCGTTGCCGCATTCCTTTACTAATTCGCACACTCTTACACACTACAGGGAGAGAGAGATTTCAGTTAAAAGTCGTCTCATCAATATTATCTATTCTGTTTTGACAATACAACAGTTTTTGGAGATTTGCAGAGTGGTGAGTATTTCTGTCTATTTACAACTTGCTATATGTAGTTAAAATGGTCGTCGTCATTTTTTTCTTATCATTCTATTTATAAGAAACTTTATACAGATAGAAATATTACTTGAGAGGAATAGAAAGTAACATAGCTTGGGATAAATACATGTTTATTATTGATACTACAGACTACTTTGTACTGTCTGTCGTTTAGAAAAAGAGAAAATGTATGGTCACCCCACAAGTAAAAATATTATTTTCTCGGACAAAACTTGATTGACATGGGGTTATTGGACTGATAAAATTTGATAAATGTTGACGGTGATTTTTAAGGTGCAGTAGAACATTGCGAAAGTACTCTGTTGATAAAATTCTGATTGCGTTTGAAAGAATAATGCTACAAATTGTTGTAAAAGGTCATCCTAAATACTTATATGTAACTTACTTAATATTGATCGTCTCTCTCCCTTCCTTCCTAGTATTACTTTACATAGTACCCTTTAAGGTGACGTTTTTCCTCCTCCTTTATTTGTGAGAAGCTACTTCTCTTTAATAGTAAAGTCTAGACTATGTAAAACAATTTTTAAAAGTAAGTATTTGAGAGTAAATGAACAGATTTGATGATGTGTGTATGTATTTTTGTAGGATGGGATACAGAGCTGTACGACTTTTGATAGAACTAGATAGACACATGATTCGTAAAGGCCGACGAGTTGTTCACTCTCCGTCTGCCGACTTCATCGGTAGAAGCTTCAGTGACTTCAAGGGAAGAGGTAGTAGTAGTACGTCAGAATATTTACACACATTGGGAGGTTTGGGCCCAACCATGGACGGATCTCAGTCAAAAAACTATTGCTTCTTAATTGGAGTTGCTGGTGGGACAGCAAGTGGAAAGGTAAATTAATAATCTTCAACATAATTTAGATAAAAAAATATTCTTTCTATATTATACATTTCTTTTCTTCTCCTCAATAAATTCTGTACTCTTTCTCTCTCTCGTTTGAGTATAATTTTTGTTATCGACTGTGATTCACATTTCTGAATTGTTTCCCCGATATTCTGATATTTTGATTATTTTATTTTTTAGTCAACAGTATGTCAGAAAATTATGGAACAGCTGGGACAAGCTGAAGTCTCGGACAGTCAAAGAAAGGTTGCTTGCATTGCTCAAGATTCTTTTTACAGACAACTAACGGAAGCTGAATCTCTAAAAGCATCAAAAGGACTTTTTGATTTTGACCATCCAAGTAATAAGATAATTATTAAGTATTCCTTATGTGTTAAATGTATGGTTTATAAAACTTTTTCTCACAAAGTGTGTTGTTTATTCTTTATTTTCTATTGTAATATTTACTGGATGTAACTTTCTGTTTTTATTATTTCTCAAGATGCACTGGATATTGAGTTGATAGTCAAAACTTTGCAAGATGTTCTGAATGGACGAAAAGCAGAGGTGAGGATTCTTTCTTTAAAAAAATAAATATTTTAGATACAAAATGTTGACTCTTTTCTAATATGAAATATTTTATTTTACCTTTATTTACAGGTGCCTATCTATGACTATGTGACAAATTCTAGGAAAAAGGGAGAATTCACGACCATCTATCCAGCTGATGTGGTGCTCTTTGAGGGAATCTTAGCATTCTATTTCCCAGCCGTTCGGGACCTTTTTCATATGAAACTTTTTGTTGACACTGACCCAGACACACGTATGCAATACTATGTATCTGTACTATTTCATTAACTTACCATAAATAACTTTTTTTCTACATTTTTTGGTTTCTAATTTATTTCATTGCATAACTGAATAAGTGAAATGTCTTGATTACTTTCTTAGGTTTATCCCGACGAGGTAATTTTGTCATATTTTTGTTCTTGTACTCCTTTTGTCCCTTGTTGTGATTGTAGTTCATTTTCTACAAACAGCTTTAATATCAAACTACATATTCTTACTGATTGACTTTTCAACAGGTCATATAATCAAAATTTTTCTCTAAAACACCGAATTTCTGTTTTATATAATCCATAGTCATGCGCGATGTTCAGGATAGAGGCCGGGATTTGGACTTGGTTTTATCCCAGTATATGCGTTTCGTCAAACCAGCCTTTGAAGAATTTTGTCTTCCGGTATTGTGTGATTTCTTTTACGAAATAATTTGTCTGTTCCTTATTTAGTACTAACATGTTATGTTAGCAATGTTCTCTATTTATATTTTCTTCAAAAGTTTATTTATTATGTTGATAACAATGAAATGTTTTGCTATGATTTTCTCTTTTCTCTTTTTCTGTATACCTAGACGAAGAAGTTTGCAGATGTTATCATACCCAGAGGAGCGGATAACCTAGGTATTTGTTTGTACAACTCATTCACATTTTCATATAATTTTTACTACCTACTACTAGAATTGGCTATGCTGCGTTACACGTGATTTATTTTTTTGATACATCATTATATTGTGAATGAGGGTTATTGTCACCAGATTTGATACAAGTAGTCCTTTTTATCTAAAAGTCATTACTCATTTTCTAACATTTGGCTGAGTCAGATTAGAATTATTATATATCACTATTAATCATTGATTAGTTATTCGCTGAATGAAAGCTGCACAATGTGTGCTAGATTTAGGGAGGCACGTAAAAATGCTACGTTTAGGGGGAATTACATGTATGGGTAGATTTCATGGGAACAGGATCAGTACTTGAACAAATGGATAGCAGAAGAGAAAAAATGTAAACGTCTGACATTTTTTTTGATATAATACTTTGCATGATTATTGAATGTAAATCGACAATGATAAAAGAATGACGGCATGTTTAAAAAACATTGTTGGGGGGATGGCGACAGGAAGTCGGGTTATTGTGGGTATTTTCACAATATTTGCATTCAGATTTTGCACATGTCGCTCCGCCAGACAGCTATTGTTGACATAATAAAAAAAAGGGAAACGATTGACCAGACAGAAAATTGAAAAATGTGTCATCTATCCTCTCTCTAACAGTGGCAACAGAGCTAATAGTGCAATCAATCAAAGATTATTGCCTCCTGAAAGAAAGGGACCACATGGAGTCATTGTCTTTAAGAACATCCTTCTCCTCAGCGAGCTCCGATAGTTCGATCTCACATTGAGTCAACGTAGCAGCGTTTCCATATTAAAGAAAATTTTCTCAACACTAATGATTTTCCATGGTCACATCATCGTCAACTTCAACCTTTTCGTGAATCAGGTCCTTGTTTATTATTTCACCACAAATACCCTCTCTCTCTCTCAACTTATCTACAAGACACAAGGGTCAAGGTTGCAAGGATGACACTGGCTCAGATTATCTTTTCCAACCCAACTTCTCCTTCACTCTCCTTGTTACGTGGGACACACAAGTCATCGTTATCTTATGATATATTATATGTAATGTCGTCAGTGAATTTCAACTGCCAAATTTTGAGCTCTGTTTTTTTGTTAAAATGTATCAAATGATGTACCCTCTTATTATTTATTACATGTAGTATTAGTAATGATACAAGTATAGTAACTTTGTACTTATTTCATGTACTCTAAAGCGTCACAAAATAAGAGCAAAAGTCCAAGTTTCACGGACACAAATTCCTCAAATTTATTCCGAGACACAAGGGCCAATATTATACGAGTAATTTTGTTGTTATTCACAGTTAAGTCAATATTAATTTTGTTGCACTTGCAATACAATCAGTGTAATATGTGTAGTATACTGTAATAATTGTAATATACAAATTGTTATTCACAATTATTGAATCTCCGATGTATATGATGCAAAAAATCATGTTGTACTATTGTGTTGTTGTAGGATGATTATTACTTCACAGACATGTGTTAATTACTTACAAAAGTACTTTTATGTTGTGAACCAGTTGATGTTCTAAAAAGTATCACTGAAAATTTCTAGGGGAAGAGAAAATTTGTAATATATACAGACAAACACTCCAATTAAGAGTTTACTATTTAAAAGAACCTTTTACCTTTTTATATCTATCTATAATATTGATATTGTACTTGTATGAGAAAAAGCTGGACTGAAATGTCTTTTACAATCGAAAATGTGTTTATATTATAGTGAGTTGTATTATTACGTTTATAAATTTCATGCAGGTATGTATTTTTTGTAGATCCTTTTGACTCCTCTTGAACTATTTGTATGATTATTGTAAATGTCATATTAAACCTTAGTAAAGACTGTGTTGGTTGATAATTTAGTGTAGTCTTGAATTTGAATATAATGTATGAAAAGAGAGAGTTTATCATTGTATTAGAAAATGTAAAAATATCATGTTACTACTCGTTGAGGTTATAAAATTTCTAAAAATGTGAACAAGAAAATACCTACTTTACTAGGTAGTATTATATTTAATTATAAATCATATATAAACTATATATACCTGTACTGTGCATTATATTAAGGGAAAGATTTATGTAAAGAAGTAACTGGCTTATTATAACTAACTGAAGATTTCCTTTGGCCATCTTGACCTTTCTCCCCCTTTTATCTTTCACACTTGACATATATAATTATTATTATCTGCTATCCATTTGTACTTTGTACTGACTCTCATGCGTATTCCTTACTATGTAGTCTTTTACTCTGTCTGCTACTATAAATTGCAATTATCTTTGTTGTTGTTATTTCATGCATATCGTAGTCATGCTCATTTTTCACTTGACTTGTGAGAACCATTCATGATCAAGTCCTGTCTCGGTCATACTGTAGTAGCAGCATACTCGCTATAAAATTATTCTCATTGATTAGGCTTTTGTAGTTCATTTATATTCTTATTGTACATACTGGTGGAGGTAAACAATCAAACCTGGTAATATTTATTTTTTTAATCTTTTCTTGCTTTCATCTGTGGCCATGAAAAACAGTTGCCATTACTTTGATCGTTCAACACATCCAAGATCTACTCGCCTCTCGAAGAATTCCAAGTACCGTTGCTAGTCCAATACCACTAACGGAAGAAGAGCAACAACAACAACAACAACAAGGTGCAACGACACCCAATCAGCACTCATCGAAACGACGTCTGGCCAAAGAACTGTCTCGTCCACATTGACCGACGACTCTCCCTTCAGTGAATATTTTTGTGGGATTCTAGCAGGGAGAAAGTGGAGAAAGCCTAGTAACTTTCTCCAAGGATTTACCACAACAACATAAAGCCATCGTCGTCACTGACGACTCGTCAGAAACTTTTCAAATGTCTTTTTGTACAATTTGATAGTCGTCCTCTCTATTTGTTGAATGCCCAGTTATAAATACCATTTTTACTACATATATTTTATATGTAACTATATAACACATCCTCGAGTTTTTTCGTAAAAGAATGAAGCACTAATGTTGTTTCATTTCCCAAAGTACAATTTTTATGAGAAAATTAATGTACTAGTAATTTTAAGACCAAAATAGTCAAAGTTCATGCAAAGTACTTTGAAGAGGAGATATTTATTTTGCCATACGATTATTCTGTAAAACTACACTGCTGACAATTTTTCTTAGTTATCCTGTGTATAACTTTATGTATAGTCCGGATTTTCAAGTACTTACGTTTTAGTTGAGGGTTATTTTGAGAGCCTTTATGTTTTCCCAATTTTGTGTGTGCTAATAATGTGCTTCTACTTTTTGATATCAATGTATCTTCATCTATACTTATAAGCGTGTGTAAACATTTTAGGATGTTTTTTGTAATATACTTGGTTGTAAAGCGGGTTGTTAGATTACTGTAGTCCAAAAATTTGTTTGTTTTTTGTAGACAAAGGGAGAGAATCTCATAAAAGTCAACTTTTAATCGTTATTTTTGTCACTACTTATACTCGACTTTTTTTTAAAAAAATAAAAATGTCTTCAGCTATCTTACTACACTGTATGTCAATTATATGAAATTAGGTTTAGATGCTAAGATAGAAATGTCTTTACTACATACAATACCTTTTCACAAAATAACTTCTGTGATTAATTTTAACAAGGTACTTTAAAAAAGAACAAAGTAACTGGTCAAGTTACAAAGTCATTGCAATCAAACAACATTTTATGTAGTTCTTTCTTGTGTGTGCAGTATGTAGTCTTTTCTTTTCACTATCACAAAACACTGATCCTCAATGGACGTACATAAATGGATAATTATTTCGTGTGTACAATGAAGCTTACTAATTATTATAATTATTGTTGTACGTTAATGATCTTCAATTGGAAGACTAAATGAACGTTATGTTGTAATATATGGAACTTAAAGTCGATACACAAAAGACTGTGCACCGTGTAACATGCTGTAATATTGTTGACAAATTGTGTAATAAAATGCATGCGATTTGAATTTCAGAAAGATCTCATTGTACACTTATTAATGACGTACTATAGGAATCATTGCATCGTTTTGCTCAGCTTCATTTACATGTCTAAATCTACAAAATTTTATTTTTATTGATAACGACAAAATAAAAATGTTATAGGAAGAGTCAAGTTTTCTCATCTGACCTGTTCACAGAGTTTAGAAGATAGAAAGTGGTTAGTAATAAAGTTGTGATACTTCTCAATTTATTTACTGACATCACTTGAAACATCGTTTAATAGTAACTAGGAAATGGGGAGAGCCTGTAATCTTTAATCCCTGAGTATCATTACATCGTCATCAAGAATAATCCATGATATATCAAAATATCGTAAAAGACATGAATGCATCCAGACTACAGTACAAGTATCACTTATTTCACACAGAAATATCATATTTCTTTCAATCTTACACTCTCTTACAAATCACATATAATATATTTTTGTTTAGAAAATTTAAATTGTTAAAAAATAAAATTGGTCCATCATTCATAGTACAAACCAACATTCCACGATTAAATAATTAGAATTGGAAAACTCAACATGAAAGATGTTATAAAATAATTCTTCTGTTTCACATGATGTTTTGATTGCACAAAGTTTTCAAAATGCGTCGTTATTCCGAGATATTGGATCGTTTTGAATTAAGGTATATAATAAAATATTCAAGGCACAGTAGTAAGCAGCACTTGTGCTCGATTGAAACCTTAGTCTAAAACAACTACCCATTCAGACTTAAAATGTGTAAATATTGTACTTTTAATAAAAATAGATAGTCTCTACTATTAGAGATATAATTTATATACGATATATTATATATGTAGTAAAAGTATTATCATTACGAGTGATTCTTTCTCTCAATGACGCCGTTTAAAAACGGCAAGCGAAAATAGTTCACAAGTAAGTAACCTCACGAGAAAAATACACATGTAAAAAACTTTGATTTTCTTTGACACTCTGAGACTCGTATTTACTTTCGTTTACAAAAATTTTCAAGCCCAAGTTGTAATAATTAAAAATCCAATAAGCTCACTACATGATTCAATACTTACATTTCCATCCCACAAGCTATATTATAAAATTGTCCTCTTAAAAAATATACTCATACCAATAGACATAACTCATCAGTTGAGTTCAAAGTTGAGATTTTTAAAAGTATAAAAAATATACGACTCTCACATATACGACATCATGAAAAATAGCATAGTTGTGGAGACAGATTATGGTGTCGTGATGGCTGACACGTTGATATTTAATTCTTCATTTCGAGCTGAAAATAAAAAAAAACATAAGAGATTGCTGACACTTTAAACAATTGTAAGGACATATCAAGCAAAAGGAAATGTTCTTGTACTTACGATCATAATACTGTGTGTCCAATGGTGATTCAGGATTTGGTACAAAAGGTGGGAGAGCTTTCGTCATGTCATCCCAAGGAAGTTGGCCAAAAAAAGAAGCAAACTCTGCGCTCTTTAACTTTTGTAAATTTGGTCTCTTTGAAGGGTTATATGACAGCAGAGTTTCAATACAATGTTGAGCATGTTCATCCATGCCATCAGGAAATTCTAATAGACGATTAAGAATATTTAAGAATATCTGATCAGCTGTTTCATCAGTAAATGGTCTGATCCCAATTAGAAATTCGTATGCACAAATCCCTACAAACAACCATAATTTACTTTGTTAATTGACATCAAATAAATTTTAAACGCGTTTTATGTGCTCTTTATTACGGAAATTAAATAAACAAATCTCACCTAGTGACCAATAATCGACTGCTTGATCTACAGAAGAGATTATTTTAAAAGTTAGAAATGACTTTGAAAATCTATGTGTCTTTAAAAATGACAAGTCTGTAAAGTATAAAAGTATCATACCATGACCAGACTGGCGTATCAGCTCAGGTGCTAAATAATCTGGCGTTCTGAAAGAATTACAGGTTCAAAATTTAATAAATAGTACTACCATTAACATACGTAGTGTTAAAAGTTAGTTTTAAAAGTTATTTACCCCAAAATACGTCTATTTGATGAGTCCGGATTAAGAGTATTAGTTAAGACTTTATTTTCGGATCCATCGGGAGTTTTCGACAAATTTGTTGAAGGGGGGAGGAGTTGTTGAACACCATCAACTTGATTACTTGACATATTACTGTTGCTCATAATTCCAATTTTGCTCATATTAACAGATAATCCAGTATGTGGACTCTGGGAGGTAGTAGTACTAGTACTGGTCCACCGTTTCCTTTTCCCTTGTATTTGTTTAAGAAGTTGAGATGTGAATGACTCAGACTGTAAAACATTTGTTTCCCTTTTCTCTCGCATCCCTTCAATCAAATCATGAAGATGTGAAGGGGAACATTCTTGTCTATCAAATGTACGGATCATCGCGGAGGAAGTCTCACATGGTCGTTTGTTAGACCAATGATGTACTGCATCGAAATCTCTTCGTCCAAGTTCTGGACTGGGCACCGATGGTGGGATTAGATTAGACCTTTGGTCAGGTCCTGCCACAGGGGACAAATCCTTCCAACGGTGAATACTTTTATTATTATCTGGAGATCTGGACAGAAGAAATTCAGAGAATTTACGGGTAGTATCAACAGGGGACGATGCAGCAGCTCCTTCTACACAAAGTGCATCATCAGCAAATGAAACATTCACATAAGATGAAGTGTCACAAATGTTAAATTTAATCCTTTTCTCAGTATTCTCTTCTGGGATATCATCAATAATTGACCATTCACTAGCGTCAAATCTATTATAAAATAAAAATGTACAATATAAGTACACCTATTAGTTGTCAAATTAAAAAATTTTTTGCAAATGTTAACATTAAATTGAAGAAAATTAATTCACGTACACATAAGCAGGAGGAAGGGCAAAACTAGGAAAACTTTTAGGTCTTGATTGGAGGAGTGACGATCCCAATGATGTATTTTGATTCTCATTGCATTCACTTCGAAGTCTTCGTAAGGGCTTCCTCTGACGACGTGAACTTTTGTATTCACTTCCAACATTTGAGGATGAGCAGACTGGTGTAAAAGTATTCCATGAGGCATTTGTATTTTCCTGACCTTCAGTTGGCGATATTTTACTCAACTATTAAAGTAAAAACAAATAAAAACCTCAAATAGTACACATTATCAACATTATTTTGACAACAACAATTCTAGACAAACTCTTAAGGTCCCATTATTACTAGACAATTAGACACTAATCTACGAGTTACAAATATTTTCACTCACTTCAGTCGCAATAGGTACTGGTGAAGTCTTTTTTGTTCTTGAACTATCTTTGGATTCTGGACTCACAGACTGGTAAAAACAACAATTTGAAGATTTTCATCCTAGTGTATTATACGTAGTTCATCATAATAACAAATAATGAAATATTGTCTTACGAATGAAAAACGAGTTTGCAGTGATGCAAGTTGTCCCGGAGTAAAATCAATCAATGCGTTAGAAGTCAGTTCTACAAATAAATAAAAACCATACTAAATACCTCATGTACTAATGTACTGATCTGACACAATTTTATCTTGTCACTGTACGAACCTCTATGTATATCCACTCGACTTAGACCAAAATCAGTCAACTTTATATGACCCTTAGTATCGATCAGTAAATTGTCAGGTTTGATATCACGATGTACAATACCCTGACCATGAAGAAAGTCCAAAGCTGTCGCAATCTCGGCAATATAAAAGGCTGCCATTTTGGTTGAAAAATAACCACCCATTTGACCCAGAAGAGATTTCAGATCTCCTACAAAAGGAACAACAAGATGATTAATCAAAAGAGAAGAAAATATTCTATTTGCATAGTAAGTAAATGTATGACAGTGATGAAGATTTACCTCCTATCATCCACTCCATGACTAAATATACATTAAGCTTTGTCTGTAGTGAGTAGAACAGCTTCACACAAAATGGCCTAACAATTAAATAGTTGCCTCATCATTAGTATGACATTTAAAATATATGTACTTCATAAAAAAATGTAACATGTTGTATTTTCTTACTCTGCAGCCGCTTGTCTGAAGGCAGCCCTTTCTTTCGCCACACTTTGAACCATATTTTTTCTAATGAGATCACACTTTTTCATCATTTTTATAGCATACAATTTGTTGGGGTTTCCTTTACGATGACCGAGAAACACTTTCCTACAAAAAGTAAATTTCACCGTTAGTCAAAATATAATAAACATTAGAAGCATTAGAAAAAAGTCAGTTACCCAAAGGAACCTCGGCTGATGGGTTTCAGGAAGACGAAATCGCCGATCTCGACTGACGGTCCCTTATCTGCACTTTTGTTGTCAGTCATTGTTGTATCTATTATTTTAACTTTTGGTCATAACACTCTTAAATTTATGAAAAACGTTGGGACAAAATTTCTAACAGACAAATTCGTCACGGATATTCAAATGGACCATAGATTCTATGAAAGGCGGAAGATTAGTTTGAATTTTTTTGGACAGACCGAAAAAAGAATCCGATTATCGGATTAAAAATGGGAAGATCAAGTAAGGACAAAAGGGATGTGTTTTACAGGTAAGTACAATTAAATTATGTTGTTGTTGTTCCCTTTTATTAGTCCAGAATATTTCGGGTTCACATAATGTCTTAATTGTTTATTTTTTGTAGACTTGCCAAGGAAGAAGGATGGAGAGCTAGAAGTGCTTTCAAATTACTTCAGATTCAAGAGACTCTAAATATTTTAGAATTTGTCACCAGAGCTGTTGACCTTTGTGCTGCTCCCGGAAGTTGGAGTCAAGTTTTGGCCGGACATTTATGGAAGCGTCAAGCAGCAGCAGTTGGAAGTAAGAGAATGATAATTAATAATTTCACAATTTTTGTTGTAATTCTTCACAAAACTTTGTTAAAATGTGTGTTTATCCGTTTTTGTTATTTTTAGCCCAAAGTTCTGACGGAGATGGAAGTATTGACAGTAAACCCTATATTGTGGCTGTTGATCTTCAAACTATGTCACCAATTCCTGGAGTTAAATGTATCAAAGGTGACATTACTAGTGAAGAGACAGCCAATCAAATAATAGAAGCATTAGGTGGATCAAAAGCTCAAATCGTCGTTTGTGATGGAGCACCAGATGTGACAGGTCTTCATGAATTGGATGAGAGGTTACAGAGTCAACTCCTCTTTGCAGCCCTTAGTATTGCTACTTGCATACTAGAAGATAATGGTATTCCCAAGCAAAGTTATGCTCATTTCACATGTCACTTATACAACACATCACATAATATGTATTACAAACTTTCTTCTTTCTCTTGCTTAGGAACTTTTGTCTCAAAATTCTTTCGGGCAAGCGATGAAGGAATACGATTCAATTTCAGTCGAGTGAAATATTTTTTTGAAGATGTTACGCTCGCTAAACCAAGAAGTAGTAGAGCGTCAAGTATGGAATGGTAAAACATGACGTTATGATTCTTTTTACATTATCATTTTTGACTTTACTTTAATTATGGTGTATTATGTAATTAATTTCAGTTTCATAGTCGGTCGAAAATTTCATTTACCTAAGGGGTACATACCAAGAGTTGCTTTTCCTGATTGGCCTAAAAATGTGCCAATACAGTCTTCTGAAATTCCTTTTGTAACATGTGGTGATCTGAGTGGTTTTGACTCTGAGACAACTTACCCATTACCCGAGGACTATGTGTGTCGGGAACCAGTTCAAATGCCTATCGACCCACCATATGCAGCAGCAGTTCAATTAAAGAAAACCGATAAATTGTCAAATAAAACTAGAAAACTGTCGACAGAAAAGTATGAGACAGTCCCAGTTTTGAGTAAAGCCAAATACTCTGTGAATAATATTAAAAAGGACAATCCAACATTAATTGAAAAAATGGAGAACATGAGATTCTGTGTGCCAACAACAACAACAACTGAAGAATCTGTAGCAAACACTTTAAATCCAAAGTCAGATGGAAATGATCCAGAAAAATTAATTAATGAAAGGGATCCAGGGAAAAGTACAACAGTAGAAAATGATGTATTTGAACTAAAACCTCCATTACCTGAGGTAAGTTTTACAAATACTTTCTGTGGGATAAATTTTGTTTTATATAAAACTTAAAACTTAATTTTTCATTTTTCGTTTTCTTTCTTTTTGATCTGGACAGAGACAATCTTGGGGAGCTCCTGTTAGTCTTACGGTAATAAATCAGCAAGAAAACTCATCAGTGAAAACAGAGGACACTTCGAGTAGAGTTTTAGATCTAGACAAGGAAATGATAGAAGTTACGGAAAATATCAAAAAGAATTTACCATCTAATTTAGAAAAATTTATCCTTGAGCCTGAATGTCAACCTGAGAAGAAAGTAGCTATTGAGAAACCTTACATGACTGTGCATCTCAGTTTTCGGTAAATTTGGTTTCAATGTTTAATACAAAAGTGTTTTTCAACATGTTTTTTATACCTACTAGTATGTCAAACTAAAATACAAATATATTGTATTCAATTATCTCTAATCCTTTTTACAGAGGTGGTTTGGAAACAATTTTTGGTGGACAAAAAGAACTCAAAGCAGAATTGCCAGCTCCATCCACAGTGCAAGGGGAAAAGTGGACGATGCAGTTATTGCTTGAGTGGATAAAGGATAATGTGATTGAAGAACGTCCTGAATTGTTCATCAAGGATGGAGACATTCGCCCTGGTATCTTGATTTTTGTCAATGATACAGATTGGGAATTATTTGAAAAAATGGAGTACGAGTTGAATCCGAGTGACAGGATATCCTTCATATCAACTCTACATGGTGGATAAATTATCCAAGATAATTTACTTACATGATACATATTCATAAGAGTGGAATGGTACTGTATTCCTCGCAAAGAGGAGGAATTATGGATTGCCATCACTTGTTTTGAAATTAAAATTTGATGAAATCTGGAACCAGCTGTGCATTCTTTATCCATGGTACAGTGCATACATGGTATATGATAGTGTCTGTGTAATATAATATTTTTAAAAAATTGGAGGAGGAGGACGACGCTAAGAGGCATCACACCAAGCAAACCCTTGACACCATAAAGTACAGCATTAGCGAGGAGGCTATGTATTATAAATTATAATTTAGTCAGTTGATACTTGTGCCTCGGCTCATTAGCCTAAGCAAGTTATATACAAACACACACATTCATAATGTGTTCCATGTGATATGTAGTGTAGGCGAATATATCAAACATAATTATAATATAAGAGGGGACTGCGAGGACAGAGAAAGAGCAACAAGAGCAAAGGAGAGAGAGAGAGAGAGACTTTCTCTCTCTTGTGTGTGTGTGTGTCTTTGTGATCTATCGCCTGTCTCTGTTTTCGAGTCATGCAAGCAAAGCATATGCTGCATGTGATCACGAACCACCATCATGATGATGATGACAATAAAGTACTTAAACTTTTCACTAGTCTACAATATACCATGTCTGTCTGTCGCCATCCTCTTCGCAGCTTCTCTCTCTCTAGTTTTTTCCCCTTCTCTAGATATTCCTTTGATAAATATGATGATGATGATGAGAGAGGAGCAAACACACTGAAATATATCCTGTATGCATGCATGATTACAAACATCATCTGCTTATGTGCTGCATATGAGAGACGATCTAGGAGTATACATATTGTATATCCTTAGTTTAAATTATTGTAGTTTGCTGTGACTCTTTACGCGCCTTAGGTTTTACCCTCTTCGGTGAAAGTGAGTGAGGAGTGTGTGTGTGTGTGTGTGTGTGGCCTACTCGACTCGGCTGGATCATATGCTGTTGTGGTTGCGGTGAAAGTGAAAACGGGGAGAGTGAGACCGCCAACTTAATGTATCGTCTTTTCATATGCACATGAAGTTCATGTATCAAGTTGAGTGTGTTTGTGTGTGGATTTTTGAACATATCCATATCCCCAGACTGGTATAATAATAAAACCCAAAACTCTCTCCCCACCATACTTTTATGAAATGAAACAGCAACACGGAGGCTACATATGAAACGAAACTTCCTGACTGTTGATGCTATAAAATTATGAATATACCTACTACTGGAGTACAGACTTTGCAAAAGTTCCATCCTAGGTCGCAGAATGTCTATAAACATACTGTGAGTGAGCATAAAATATTATACATGTTATATGTAGATGAAAGTCATCCATAAAATATTCATTATTTGATGTACTTTTCCCAGCTTTCCTACTCCTCCCTCCAATTCTCAACGTTCACTTGACACTTTTAATACTCATTTTGCATTTCGCTAAAAACTACAAAGGCGAGTTACACACACCATTCCAACTAGCACATTTCTCTCTCCCTCTTTATCTTTCTGTGGGGGGAGCGCGGGTTGTGTGTGTGTGATTATCATCTAGTTAAATTTTTCTTCTCATTTCCCAATCTCCTCTCTCACTAGTATCTATTCGGTTAGAAATTTCTTTGGTTTAGCGTAATTAAATGAAAATTTTAAATCAGAAAAATTAAAAACTAATATAAAGTCCTCAGAATTTTTCACACTTGCAAAACTTTAGCCTCAACTTCGTGTGTGTCCTTGTCAAGGGTAACACATCTCTCGCTTCTTTCCCTACCTCCAAAATCATCCATACAGATGCATAGGGAGCAGTGCACACTGAGCATTAGTTTTGCTATTCAAACTGACGTTGTTCTTCTCCCTCGCTGCTTATCTATCTGCAATCTTCTCCCCTATGTAATACACACACACACAGACACACGGAGGGAGAGAGACTCTCAGATTTTTTTGGTGAGTTGAGTTTTACTTTCTTTCCCATGCTCCTTTCCAAACTTTCGACCGATGCGGATACCGCAACGCCGACTTATGTATTTTAATGCCATTATCATCTCTCCATCGTCATTCCCTGACTTGATGATGATAAAGCAGAGAGATACAAAGTTAGTCTTTCCATTTCATCTCTTTCTCCATCCTCCCCTACATTCCTTGTTTTTTTCTACTCTCAGCTTCCTTACCCACTACACACTTTCATTCTACTTATATATCCACAACCCATCACCAACATGTAAGTTACATCAACATGATGTAACTTTTCGCTTGTTCACGGAAAAATACGAGATGCAAAAAATATAAATAGGTCTTCTCTCTTATTCACTCAAAAAAGAAAATGGGAGAGAGTATCTCTATCATGGCTTTGACTATTCGACCCTTGATATGCAAGGAAAATACTACATATCTTTCACTCCTCTTTCAGCTCACCACAATTTCAAGTGTGTGTGTGAGGACTAGTGTGTGAGTGTGTGTGTGTGGAGGAGGAGAAAATCTATATCGTACAATATTATTATTATACATATGAGATGACAGCATAAAATTTTTATAGAGATCTTTACTAAATTGTGGTGGATAGGACGGTTGGGGCCTGTGCCCGTCCGTCCGTCTACCCATGTATGTGTTGTGTGTGTGTGTGTGTTTGTGTAGGGAGGAGAGGGTGGCTACGCTTTTTCTTGGCGTGTACTGTCAAGTTTCCTTTCTTCTCCTCTGCCATGCTGCTCCATTTCCGTTTACGTTGTACTTCCTCTATTGAGTCTATACCCGTGGAAATGGGTATGTCAATATTCTTCTACTACCTTGGAAAAAAATATCTTGAAGGAAGATTCCTTGTGTATCTCACTCTTCCCCCTTTCTCCCTCTCTTCAGGAAAAAAAAGTATGGAATCGACGATGGTGGTGGTTTTTTTTCGGAGATGGAGACTTCTACATGGCAGCATTGCTGGGTTAAATGGATAAATGCCACCATCCATAAATTTCAGACCTACGTCTGCATGCATGAGCGAAATGTAAAGAGAGAGAAAGCTGAGGTGGAGGACATGAAGGAGGAGGAGGGTGGAATAGATGGATAGATATGCTGTACACGAAAGTCAATCCATCTAGGAGGTAGAGAGAGATGGTGGTGAGGGTACAGAGAAGCAGGAGGAGGACTGGAGAGTGGAGGAGAGAAATTAGATAGAAAAAAATGTACTTTGTATATAGAATATCTAATATTGTGTATAGTACTAGTACACATCATTTTTTTTCTCTCTCCCCCGCCACGCGATACCATAGAAATAAGGTAGAGAAAGTCCTTTCTGTAGAGTCGACAATATTTGGTGGTCGTGGCGGCGGCGGTATCGCTGACTTGGTGACGACACACAAATACACACACTCTCATTGTGTTCATGTGACTGTGTGACGACAACCGAGGTGTCGGTGGCGGGTAACAAAAAGACAATGGAGGCGGACATCAGTGTGTAAGCACGGCATCCCTCCCCCTTCCTCCTCTCTCCTCACTCATCGAAAGACCTTCCTTGAAGAGAGAGAGAAAGCTATAGTGTGTGTGTGTGTATAAGAATACTTTGAGTCTTTTTTTGAATAACAGTGAGTTTTAGCTGCCAGTCTACATCAGCACAAAGGAGTGTGTAGGATAGCATGCAGAGTAGAGATGAGCTGAAGAGCACAAGCCTGAGTTTCACTGAGAGAGAGATGGAAATGATGATGATATGTGTATCGATTTTGGACTATTGCCTTCAACATACTCGAAAACCAAACCTGAGACTTTTAGCACCATCATCCTCTCACCGTACAGCAGGAGCAAACATACCAGACCCTACCAAAGATATCTACAAGCTATGTGTGTGTGTGTCATGTGGAGGTCCTTTCGCCCTAATATGTAGCATACATTTTGGTGTCGCTCCTTCACTAATATCTCCCTCCATCTCCTCTCCTCCTCCTTCATATATTCAAAATCCAGTCAAAGTCTCTTTCTAAAGAGTAAAAAAGAGAGGGAAACTGTCGCTTTGTACGGTTGCCGTTGACACTGGGTCTCCTCACTTTCTCTCACTTTCCCTCTGTCTGTTGCTATTGCGATAGCTTTGAGCTTTTCATTTATCTTGCCATGAACTCTAAAGTCCTCCTCCGTCTTTCTCATCTTCACCCATCACGTGTTTGTATTCACAGGGAAGAACATCACACACACACACACACGACCCTTTCATCCAGAATGTCCAATACCCTTATACACAACAAAATTCCGTGTATGCATTATATATGGCATTACACAGACTGTACAATACATTTCATTGACTTTGGAATGACTTGTTGTATATGCCATGACATGCACACATATTTCAGTACCGAAAGATGTGTAGGAGGAGGGGGTATAGCAGAGGAATGGAGATGCGAAGCAGTTATCATTGGCTTTGTCAATCTTTTAAACTGAATGTGTGTAGTTAGAGAGAAGCTTAGCAAGTATAATCTAAACTTTACAGTTTTACACGG
Source organism: Pygmarrhopalites habei (assembly GCA_009870185.1). Taxonomy (NCBI): domain Eukaryota; kingdom Metazoa; phylum Arthropoda; class Collembola; order Symphypleona; family Arrhopalitidae; genus Pygmarrhopalites; species Pygmarrhopalites habei. Next base: position 10,029 of record WJFB01000683.1, on the reverse strand, counting down.
AAAGTGGAAAACTGTTATAATGGTTACCTAGAATGTGGCAGTATCACGATAATGGGCTCAAGGATTTTACAATTTAATTGAGAGGAAGGAAGAGAATGGGAGGAGAGACTCTAAGCTTTTCCTTTGGCGTCCAGAGAGAGAGAGAAAGTGGGTAGGATAATACGGACTTATTTTTGTATGTCCCTTCATCTCTCCTCTATATATCTTTAGAGCGCTGGTGAATCTCAACTGAGTTGATATGACTTGAATATATGCACGTATAAACGTTACACACACAAAAGGCACACATCACAGATCGGGAGGAATGCAGGTGGATGTGAAATCGGGCTTTGGGAATTTTGGAAAACTCAATCCCATGATCCATCTCCATATTCTCAAATCAATGTGATTATTATGAAACTTGGGATCCACACACACACACGCATACCATCATAATTGATCCACTGACACGTGCTCTACTGGAAGTTGCGTGTGTCTGGATTTCCCTTTCGTGGAAATTTTCTTAGGATTTTTCCAGTAATTTTAGCTTATGTTTGTCCCTTACAGGAATACAGTCCAAGATTGTATACATTTCTTTCTTTCATCTTTCACCTTCTTTCTTTTTTGAAGGTGAAAGTTTGATACGGATTGGATGTACAGGGGATGAATAGTTTTCCAAAAATTATTCAAATTGACTCTACACACTGTGTACTCGTATGACTGTGTGCATTACTTGTAAATGGAGTGAAAGTCAAATAAGGAGCCAAATAGAAAGTTATATGAATCAGAAAAATTGAAAATAAATTTTCTCCAGTTGACAACGACAACGTCCACGACTCTTGACTCTTGAGAAAGAGATTTCAAAGAATTTTGTCCCATGAACTGTTATGATGAATATTATTCAAATTAGTTGATGAAATGTACAGGAGATTCATGAGGTTTCGGAATAATGGAAAGATGAGAAAGATGGAAATGAAAAGGAAAAGAAGAAACGAGTGTGATTTAAAGGAATGGTTTGGAGGAGACACAAGATTGAAAGAATAATATTGTGTATAAAAGAGGGGGAGAAAAAAGGAAAATCCTGTCTCTTTCATCTGCTCCTCCTGTCGTAGGATGAAATCTAGTCATTTGACGAGTGAATGAGACACTCGGAGATCCACAGAGAGAAAGGGAGACCATGCGGGTAGAGGCAAAGAGCCAAGGTTCATGGATGGGTACAAAGACATAAATAAAGGAAAGGGGGGAAGAGTGTGTGATGAAGAAAGTGGAGGAGGGTTGAGGTCGTAGGAGGGAGACAGAAGTTGGAGACAGAGGAGAGGAATGGGAGACAATTTGCATACAAATATTTACTTTGAAATATATAGATGGCATATTACATTAAATTTAGCATTAAATGAGGAGAAGGTAGCCAAAATGACAAAATGAGACTCTCTCTATCTTTACCTTCCTTTCTATTTAAGATATCTCTGTATATTCCCTGAATATTCTTTCCCTTTCCTCTGTGTGTCTCTAGAAAGAGAGACCAGGGACAGCAAAAGATTTTCTCTAGAGTCCTCAGCCACATTCCCCCGACTTTCTTCCTCCCCAACATTTCATACATTCTTATTGTATACTATTTTTAAGCTATATAGTCACCCATTGTCTAAATATAAGTATTGGCGGAGGGGACATAATGTACAATAATACAAAGCTTCCCTTAAGTTTTCATTGCCAAGAATCCCTGTACACTACAATACAGTATATATGCAATATGAGAGAGAGAGAGGAGAAGAGGGGGAAAGGAGAAAGTGACATTGGCTTAAATACTTGCGTCTCTCCTTGTTTTTATGAGATGATTCTTATTATTCTTGGAAACTTTCTCCCCTCTTCTTCTCTCCTCTGACCCCACGGGCAGTATGAAGTAGGGAGGGGGTTGGAAGAAGTAAGAGGGAGGAGGATGAGGAAGATATTTGAGAGAGTGTGAGACACATTCACAAAAGAAGGTAAAAGGGAGGACCACAGGAAGAGATGAACATGAAACAGAAATAAAATGTATTATGCATCGCCAGGCTTGTGTGTGCAAAGAGTGAAAATTCTCTGAAACTGTCATCACACCCTTTCTCCCTCTCTCTCTCCTCCTTCTACAAAATATTTTGTGCCGTTGGCTTGTGGCACTGGGATTTCTCTCCCTCTCTTCTATCTTCACTGTTGTCTAAAACTCAACACTCATTACATACTTTGGAATACCTACGTTCAAAGTCATTTGCTGTAAAAACTCATTTTGAAAAGGACAGAGTATCATTGGATGTAGAAAGAGAAAAGTTGTACATTATTATACTCGAAATAGCCCATAGCTTCTCTCTCTCTCCACTCCTGTACTTGTACAATGCTCCTTTCCTATTTACCTAATTAAATAGCTTGGAACCACTTTCAAACATTCCTTCCCCTCCCATTTATTTCTCTTGACTAGATTTGACGCACACAATTCTCACTTCATCTCTCTGGTCATATTACTTAGCCCTACTTTCTACTGGAAGGTACTGGAAACCTTATGAGGGGGCAAGGGATCATCATTATTTGAATAATGTGACAGAATTTTGAGGAGAAAGCACATCGTTGTTCCACATATATTTTTTAACAGAAATATAGCTATGTGCACGAATAAAATGAAGAATCAGGATTCATTAAAACTCAAGTCAGATAATGAGGATTAAATGTTAAATTCCCTGTCATCTTGATCTATCTTGGTCATAAATCATCTCCATCCATAATTTCGTTTATATAGTGCTAATTTTTGTGTTAACTCTTTTCACAATATGTCACTCACAATGAGTGTTATACCGAGCCTTTAGAAAGTTAGGACACTATGCATGTTATATGCGTGTGACTCGCATAAAATTTTTCTCTCACGGAGATATCCTGTAGTATCCCAAGCGCTGACTCGAGTGGTGAAAGTTTTTCTCAAACACAGAGAACCCGGATTGAAGACTTTATGAGTTGTTCAACGCAAGGTCAATGCAGAGATTTGACTGTACATGACTCTGTGATTTGTAAAGGTGTAATGTATTCCCTCAGTTGACGTGCCCATGACACTTGACATGTCAATAAATACAAAATGTCCTCTCACACTTTATTAAAGTCTCTGTTACTACCACTACTTTTTGTGCGGCATGACTTGTTCAATTAAAATGTAAACTTTCTATTCTCCTCTCTTTCGTTTTGTACATGTCACTTCCCTTTGGTTATTTCAAAACGAAATAATTTGTGCAAACATATTTTTGGGTAGAATGATGAGAGCAGCCATGGATTCCCTCCTCCAGTGTACGTACGTAGAAGGGAGGGAATTGCGACAAACGGAGAGAGACAGAGAGAAAGAGGTGCTAGGAGTGTAAAAATTATTGAGATGGGACTGTCACTCTCTCCCTTTCTCTATCTACATGGAGAAAGCATGTTATGGGAGGAATGTTGTGGGATTTGTCGGTCTCTCCCTCTGCAATGGATTTCACCGTGCATTACATTCACACACACACACCCTGACTACACACACACAAATGTCTGTATGTACCGAGTGTGTGTGGTCTCTATGGATTAAAGTTGACAATGGAGTAAGTGAGAATGAGGAGGGAGAGTAATAGTGAGCACTTGGCACTTACATTAGTTGCCTCTGCTTTTCCTGTTACTTTGATTGGCTTTTAGGATGGAGGATGAGGAGGGAGAATAGAATAGGATGGAAGTGAGGCATTGTGATTCACCATCCTGACTCATCTCATCCTCATCTCCTTAGCCTGATGGCTGTCGTGACAAATAGTGGATAGTAGTAGCGGGACGAGAGGATGTAGTCAAAGGAGCTTACTCTCATTGTCACCGCAGTACACACACACTCTCACTTTCTCCCCTCCCCCCTCCACACCACCAGATAATAGATAATAGAGAAGATTGCACTGCAGAAAAAGTCAAAAACACACACACACTCCGTGTGTGGCGTGTAGTGTGTTATGCGTGTAATTCCACTCATCTCATTCATCCTCACTGAGAAAATCCCACAGACTCCCTAACCCTCTCTCTAAAGCCCTTCCTCTCCTCATTATAATGTGGAGGAGACTCGAAAAAAGAGTACGGAGAGAACGACCAACGGAGGAAGTAGAAGAAGAACGCATTGCGTTTATTCTCTTCATATGTACATACGAATGAGAGGGTAAGAGAGAAAAGAGGAGGGAGGGAGGGAAAGAATTGCTGACGATGAGAAAAAAAGAACAAATGTGAAATGCCCAATGGCTCATTTACTTCCGTTGCACGATTTCCCAACACACACACATACTAGTACACGGTCTGAAGGGAGAAAGAGACAGTGAAAGTGTACACACACTCTCATACATTCTCTACATTTAACTCTAAATCCTTCCCCACAATTTAGAGGAGACTGTGTAGTCCTACGGGGGAAAAGAGGAAGGAGAGACATTGAAAGAATCATAAGCTCAAGTACAATGAGATGACAGCGAATTTCAAACAAATCGGAGAGAGAGAGAGAAAGAGGAGAAAGAAGAAAAAACCACAATCAGAATTCACATCAACAAGTCAGCAAAGGAAGATTCACACATGGATATTCTTCCATTGTAAGTACATGTCCTCGTCCTTTTTTAGCCTCTGAGTGTAAATATTTTTCTACTCCCTTCCTTCAACTTCTTTTCCTCCCTTTCTTCTTCTTTCAGGGTTACCCGGGTCGGGGAGTCAGAAGCATTGACTCTACACCATGCCATGTTTCTCTCCCAGAATATCCGCTACTTTCACCGCCACCAGTGCACAGTCACCGAGTGTAAAATTAGATATAAATTTATATTTATATAGACAAGAAGGACGGTTGTGGCGGTTCATATGAAAAAAGATGGTCATGTTTCCCTCTCTTTCTGTCTCCCTTCCACTGATCTAATCATAATCATCATGGCGTATCAAGACACTTTGTAGCCTTAGAAGAATGTTGAAAAGCCCATGCATCCTCCTATTTGCTCTCCTCATGATAAAGATAAAGTGAGATGGAGAGATACTCGACGATGGAGTAGGAAAAAAGTCTTTAAAATTCTACCTGCGTCCCAAACTCTCGTCTCCTCCTCCTTCTCCTCTTTACAAAATCGAAATGGGTCATAAGATAATGGAGAGAAATAAACATGAACGATGGAATTAAACAAGATGATGGTCTCATCTTTTTTTCTCCCCCCCCCAACTCAGCTAGACTTTCTCCTGATAGAACCACAACCACAAACAACTAAGGGGAAAGTACAAAGAAAATGCGGGATGAGGACAAAGAAATTGTCGTACAGAGTAACTGAAAGTGTCAACTGGAAGTGTCGGCATAAAATGAAAAGAAACAACACTTTGAGCTCATTAAGTGTTACTCTGGAAGAAAGGAGAGGGAAAGTCAAAAATGGGTCACAACTGTGGTACAAAAACTGTGAGATGTGCTTGAAACTGTGAAACTTTCTTCCAGAGTAGATTTGCTGGTGAAGAAAATGAAGAGAAATTTGGAGGAGGAGAAGAGCCGATTATTTAAATTGTTTAATATATTTTGGGGTATTCTCAAAAAAATTTCTTGTCAAGAGATGCAGTGTGTGACTTTTTGAAGGAGAAAAGTATAAGGAGAAAATTATGACAATTTCCACGGCTTTAGGAAAAGCGCAAACCTTTTTCTCTTTCTTTCTGCACACACATAAAATACACCACACACGTAGACACGTATTTGTGTATATGGATTATCTGGTAGTTGATTCGGAGGTACGTATATTATGTACTTTAGTCAGATTTGCTATTTATTGCCTGTTTTCCATGAACAGTTTACACTTTACCCTCTCAACCTTTCTCCTCCTTCCCCTTCTCTCATGTACAAATTGCTTGGTGGCTTCCTGTGGCTTATTCCATCCCTCATGTACATTATGACTTTCTCCTCTCTTTATTCCCTCCTATTTTTCTTCCCTCCTCCACTCTCTCAATAGTTGCCACACAGCAAATTCTCCCAGACACACTCTTCTTTCTTTTGCATGTATACATGTACAATTCTCAATTTGTTTTCTCTCTCTCTTTCACTCTCTCACTTTTGCAACCTCAGCTGAGTTCAGCTCTTAGCTCTCAGACTCTCGGCTCAACTGAGTGAGCCTCCATAAAACGAGGGTAAATCCTGGTTGTATAAAAAACTTAATCTGATTCTTTATCTAAATGAGACTGAAAAGAAAAAAGTTCTTTTTTTACTTCTTCTGAGAAAGAGGGAGAGGGAGAAAGTAAAAAGTGAAGAAGAAGAAAACACACACGTGTAAGAAATGCCACCGTCCAAATTGTATAATGTGTCTTAATGTGCTATTGGGACTCAACGAATTTTTGGCAGTGTTAGCAAAATTAAAAGATTTTTTTTTTGGTGAATGCCAGTCTTTTGGATATTGTCTATGCTATGTGCATACACACATCCAGTATTGTGTAAAAAGTTGGAGAGAAAGTTTTTTGATCTATAACTTTCAATTTTGGGGAAATCTACATTTTTGAATTGAATGGGGAAAGTGAGGATGGTGCGAATTGGATGAATGTAGAAAGTAGGGAGAAAGTCAGACTTCCATTGGTAGAGAATAAAGGAGGAGTAGGAGGAGGGTGAAAGCATGTGAGGTGGATAAAAGGGTGAAAGACAACATGAGAGAGGGAGAGAATGTGAGTGTGTGTGTGGGTTGTTGGCTAACACTTAACTTTATGTACATGAATGGTAAGATTGACATAAGTTGAAGTCAACTGGACAGAGAGAGTGAAATGACTGCCATGATTTGTACTTTGTAGTTGACACAGATAAATCCATCCTGTAAAGTTGGCTACAGGACGAGGAACACGACTTTTCTCTTTCTCTGTCTCTCTCTCTGTATGTGTGTGGGCCATCAAGCAGACTATCTACAAAGATTACAGAGGAAAATAAGCTTTTTGGCTCTCCTCTTATACGCTCAGATTAAAAGATAGAAACATGGTTCTCACACACCATCACAGTAGAGAGGCGGAGGGAAGGGAGATTGGGAATTTTGGACGGTGACAAGCGAACACACAAAGGAGGTTGAGTGGAGGATAGACAGAGAGAAAGGAGAGGAACATGCAAGAATGCCATGGAAGTGTGTGTGCTCTTGTGTGGAGAGAGAGAGAGAGAGAGAAAAGGGATTTTACACTCTCGGCTACATGCATTAATAATACATGTTTGGATACCCGGGAAATGACAATGACTGCGTGTAAACAGTGTAAAGAAGGGATACATTATAAATTGAAAATTGTAATAAATGAAAAGAAATTTCGATTTAGTTCCAGTTCTTCATAAGTTATTACCTCAGTCCCACAACCCCTACAACTACTTCTGCTATTTATGCTACGCTACGCTGTGTGGTTGAGAGATTCTTTGGGCTGGGAATGGGAAGTGCTCTCCATTTCTCCATCACGGTTGATCCATGGAGAGATGCAAATGTAAATGTAGATTTTAGCCTGGGAAACGCCGACTGTGAGCTTTTGGCCTGGAACTGTAAAACTGCGTTTGGCAGTCTTTCTCTCTTTTGATATCCAGCTCATATTTCATACAGTCTCAAGTCTTCTTCCCCTACCCCTACCCACTGTGTGTGTGTTTGTGATGCAGTGCAGTGTGTGTAGTGGGAGCAGAGGAATTTATGTTAATAGTCATATTTTACAATGTATCCACCCCCACACTCCTTCGCCATATACTTTTTACATTTGAATGACTTGACTTTCTCCTATGTACATACTTCTACTGTATTATATATATACGTGTGTAGATGGTTTGGTCTCGTCTGTCGGTAATTTGTAATGTGGCAGTTTGGCAATAATATAATTCTCTACATTTTATACACTAAGCACCTTCCTTCTCTATCAGCATCACACACACACATGGCATTCCTGGAGGAAGAACCAAAATTTGGGCTTTGACTTGTTTCCCTCCTCCTCTTCTTCTCCCTCTCCTTCTGCAGACAGATACACACTTTCTCTCTAGTGACTGTGGGTCCTGGGAACAGGGGATGGATTTTGGAGTTTTTTTTGTCTATAAGTCGATCTTGACGTCTGTTCCACTCATCCAGTATTTCCCTTGGATTTCTTATTCTCTCTCTTCCTACTCCATATTTGAGAAAAGATTTTGGGGGAAGAGAGAAGAGAGGAGAAGATCCCGTGTCTCCGATTTTCCAAAGTCTATGGCATGGAAGGAAGTAAGTGCTTGAAAGGAACATCTCTTCAAGTCTTCTTAACCTATTGTTATCTTATTCTGTAGTCTACAGCAGCGGTTAAACTGTTAGCTCCATATTTTGTGTGTAAGGGTATGTACCTAATGCACTGCGTGTGTGTCTGTGTCGTACAAAAAAGGATATAAGGTACAGTAAGTGTAGCAGACTACATTTTATATTGCCGTACTACTCATATGACTGTTTACTGTTTCAAGTTGAGACGGAGGGGAAAGAATTGTCATAGGCTGTAAACGTTGACTACTTTTGTTGGACTATCTTTGCTGTATAAATAATTGGAGTATACATGAGATGAGAAAGACTATTTTTTGGAAAAAGATATCTTCTGATTTAATTCAGTAGAAGCCTCAGCTTTTTGTATCATTTATTCTGTGAGGATTGGAAATCATCATCGTCATGAAATCATACAATGAAGTATATTCCCACTGGGATTAGTAATTACAGGTATTATTTGTTATTGTGTGTTATGATATGGCAAAGTTAAACCTTTAAGCATCTTACAAGAGAGAAAGATACTTGAGGCAAAATAAATCTGGATATTCTGAATCGCAATTTATTTAGAATCTAGCATGATGTGTGTAGTAAGTTGATTGTGAGTATTGACTACAGACAATGTATCTACAAAACAAATCAGCAGGGATTCAAGGAAATACGGATTTGTAATTCTTATTATCAGGAATTATCAGGTGATCAGAATTTTAACAAATTTTTCAATTACTACAAAAATGTTTTTATTGGTGATCAAATACAGATAAAATATTGCACTTTGAAGTGTACCTACAATGTTTTATGACATGTTTTCTTGTGCATTAATCTTTATATTGCTGCGACTCATCATATGTTAATTTATTCCAGTTCAACACACCGTTATGTGAGTTAATATGTTTTTGGGCTCTGGACTCCCTGTCCATTTCTAAAAATGATGAAATGTTTTTCCATTCACATTGACCAAGTACAGAAGTCCGTGATCAACCTAAAGGCAAGCAAACGATTTGATCGGGGTGGATTTCGGAGCTATTTATATAAATGTTCCAACTAAAGAAAGGGTCACTAATTTAATCACTTCGTCCAGTAACGAAAGAAAGGCACTTACCATGTACCGGAAAACTTCTCAATATGACCGGGCCAAAATCTGTAAGACAGTGCTTTGTGTACGTTGCTATACTTTATATGAAATAAATCCCAGTCTGTAATTAGATAGAGGCCACATTGAGAATTTATACGATAGTCAATGTACTTATTTTATCTCACGTGGAAATTTGAACCTTTTTTGCAGGATAACCCACATCATGCACCTCATGTGTGAACTAAGAAAAGTTGTCTTTTATTACAGTAGGTGCATATCTGTAATACATACATCATGTATGTGTGATACATGTCATATTTGGATGTATAAAAATGAGAGGCCGATATTTTTACCTAAATAAAAATACACATCCACTTCAGAGACCGAATGTCCGTCAGTCGAACTTGTCTTGACAATCAATTCACATCCACTAAAGTACAGTCAAAACGTCTGTGTGATTTTTCCAATTTTTCCATTCAGCATCCTCCTCAATCTCCTCATCTTTCTTATCATCCTCTCATTATCATGGCAAATTTTGAAAACGAGTTGGTCATTACCAAGTTGAGGGCACAGTTCGCCAAACTACAAAGAGACAATGAAGTATTGAAGGATAGTCTCATACAGAAGGAAGAATCTCTGGAGAAAGAGATGCAATTGAGACTAGCTTTGGAGGAGAAATTGAAGTTGATTGAACAAAATGTTGACCCGAACCACACAACAGTCATTGATCCGGAGACAGCTGAAAAATATGAA
>WJFB01000682.1:0-50814 GCA_009870185.1 Pygmarrhopalites habei | reverse complement strand
AAACAAAACATACAGGCACCAACAACACAGGTGACAACTACATGGGCACCAACAATACATGTTACAACAATAAAGGCACCAACAACATAGGTACCAACAACATTGGGTCTTATGGGCCATAAGGCTCCATATAGTTGGTGCCTGTGTTGTTAGTGCCTATAGGTTCCTCCTAAGAGGTCCAAACCAACCCAGGTAAGAATCACATTTAAGTTATGATGTACTTGTACAATAGTAAAAATAATAAAAAGGAGACTCACATACTCTAGTAATACTAATAAAGAACAAAAGTATAGCAAAAACACAGTATAAAATAATTGTAATGATGTTGTGTACATAATGTATTGTGTGATGGGTTGGGTGTCTTTAGGTGTCACCGTGAGATAAACTCTTTTTTTCTCTCTCTTTCGGTTCATCATAAATCATAATCATAAATCAATTTGTAAAAATATTTCTTCCAGTTCATAAATCATGATTCGTACATTTGCAGTCAGGACTCAGTCAGACTGTTTGTGTGTGTGTGTAGAGTACACTGTTAACTCGAACTCTCATTCATTATTCATACTCGTATTATTCATAATTAGCTATCTGTCTCTTGGATATTCTGTAAAAAGTAGGATTAAGAGTGAGTGTACACAGTCTATGTGATTTTTTTCCCCGTGACTTTGGTGAATGATGATTATTTTTATATAAAATACAATATGTAGTAATAATATCATGTGTACAAAATAAATAAAATAAATATTGCAAAACAAGTACAAATCGTAAATTACATGCTAATGGTTGAAACCCTCTTCTTCTTCTTTCTTTTCTTTTGAAGAGGGGGAAAATTGCAAATTCTCCATCCTCGTCAACTTTAACACACAGCACAGACAGGATAGGACAGGACAAACGCCACACACACAAACGCACACAGTGTACAAAAGTAAATAGAAATAAATATAAAAATTCAATTACAATTACAAAGTAGTACCTAACCTACCTGCCTACGACAGAAAGAGAGAGAGTAAACCATTAAGGTGAAAGAGTAGTGATAAATTACGACAATAAGAGAAACACTCTGTATACATAGTCACACAATCTTAATCGTCATTCTCGTAAATCATCATCAGACAACTTTGAAAAAAAAAATAATCGCACATTTTTTAATTCCTAATTGAAAGATGGGGATGGGTTTTTGTGGAATATAGGGTGGCGGCTGTCACACAGTCAACACAGAGAGGAACAGTCTTGTTTTGTGTGACTGTCTTTCCATAGGGCAAAACACTCGGAAAGGTGCACAATAGGCAAGGGACACAACATTTTGGCATAATCAATTAAAGATTACATAAGCTGGGAGACACAGGGAGGGAAAAAAGTAGAATTAATTGGAATACAAGAGCAGAGCACACAAACAAAAGTTTGTCATACCCTAGGAAAAATATAATTTGTGATTTGTGTGACTATATAAGAAGAGTCATCTTCTTGACTATGAAAAATGTGTCCTGTTTGTTATTATTTGTTGTTGTTCATTAACAAGTAAAGTAGAATATTAGTATAATAGAGCTCTGATTCATAAAATCAAAAAGAAAACTACTTTTGTTTTGTTTGTACTTGTTCCAAGATTAAAAGATGCTCAATTATAATTATGAAAGAAACAACAACAAATCAACTAACACGTAATACACAAGAGAACTGAGGAGTGTGTGTTTGGGCAGAGAACGTGGGCCTCGAAAAAAAAATTAATTTTTGAAATATGTAGTAATGAATGAACAGAGAATAATATAGTGAAAGTTACATTTTGTTCAGTCATGGATTGGAGGCTGGGATACGAGGACGAATATATGGCGAATCTTTGACTTCATCTTCGAATCAAATGAGAAGGGATAGAGAGAGAGAGAGAGAGAGAACTGTTACGTACGTGTTGGTATTGTTGTTGAAGAGAGTCCCCTCATACACAAAAACCGCACACTGCACAAACTTGGAAGACGGTGAACGAGCAGACACAATGATAATCATAATAATTCACAATCACAATTACAGCAAGAAATCATACGGTGTGCTGCGCTTCATTCAATAGCAACAAGAATAATTTTGACTGTGTGTATACATAAGTACACACGTGAAATAGGCGAACGTGTGTACTGTGTGTGTGTGTGTGTAGTGTGTACGCACTCTTCCACACATACGTATCATCCATATCTTGCATCATAATCCACGATTCACTTCACATTGACATCATCAGATTCGTTAGTATGAGGAGGAGTATTAAAGTAAGAAGAGGGAGGGAGGGAGGGAAACACAACAGGGGGATTAGAGAGAGGGTTTTTGGATTTGAGACACTGACTAAAGTTGATTTTCTTATCGTGCGTCGAGTTCACGGGGGATGACTGCGGTGACAATAATAACATTTAAAAAAGAATCTACAATGCACACTGACAATAATGATGAGCCCATGGCTGAGTTATGGCAGAGCTCAAGTAATTTACATAATTGTTCATGGCTGATTGCGAAAAGGTATTGATAGGCCATCGGAATTTGAAATTACAATATTGAAAATTCACACACACACTCATGGAGAGTTCGAGAGTGGGAAAAACATGGGATTGTGTTTTTACTCACACACATGTGTGTGTGTGTGTGTGTGTGTGTGTGCGTGGAGAGCTGTCTGTCTGTGCTGGTTTGACATAATCTTGTACACAACCTTATCGAGACATCATCATCCTCCTGACTAATCCTTTGCAGTGGAAGATGGGATAAATTAAGAGACAGATATAAGGAATGAGGAGGAGGTGTTGCTAATTCTAAGCTGAGCCATAGCATTTTAATAAGGTAGTACGAATAATAAGAATGCTCTATAATATAATATCATTAGCTCAGAGCATTCAACTTCCCTACTCCTAGTAGTACATAGTAATCTAGAAATGTGTGTGTGTAGTTGTGTGTTGTGTGTGCCTAACTTAATGTAGCGTAGTAATAATAAATGCCTTTGCGATCATATCAATATCAGTGCATGGGAATCGACATGAGTTTTTCTTGTACGTAAAAAAACCTATTAATAATAATAATAATATATTAAATTATTACTGCTGTTTTACCTTATCAAGTAGTACTAGTAAGTATGGAGTAAGTATTCACAACGACTATGTACACACACTATGTTTATGTAATGTATAATGTAGTAGTAGTAACACATGATGTGAAAAAGAGTTGGGCTCGTGTGTGTGTGTGTGAAAGCGAAGTTGGTGTGTGTGTTTGTAGACTACAGTGTAGAAAACATGAGGAAGTTTTTTTTTCTTTTGGCTTTGAACGAAAATGAAATAATATCATATTGACTGTCTCATTCAATTTCACTCAACTTTTCATATCGTGTCAAATATGGATAGCTACGTGTCTAGGGTTCGTACTATTACCCGGATGTCTTTGAGGCGGCCGAGTCACGGAACCATTCCCAATATTTGTACTCGGATTACTATTCAAATTATTTGTCCCACCACCTCCACCAATGTTATTGTGATGATGATGATGTTGTTGCTGATGTTGTTGTTGTTGTTGCTGCTGTTGCTGCAATAAAAGTTGTTGATGATGAAGGATGGGTCCACCACCAATACTGTCCATTGGTGGTCTATTTATAGGTGGTAATGGAACCGGGATGGGAGGAGGGGGTTGACTGGAACGTACGTGATGATTGTGAGGATGAGAATGTGGAGTATGCGAGTATGAATGAGAACTATTAGTTCGGCCGTGAAGACTCCCACCACGACCATTATGAGGTGTCTTGACTTTCACATCGGGTAAAGCATAGCGAAGTTTTTGCCAAAATCGTTTGTCATCACATGAGAGGACGGTGTGACATTTGAGATAGAGTCTAATATCTTGATCCAAATCTTTTCCTAATTCACCCAGGAGAATAATGATCACTTTACGAGTTCGGTCTTTGAGTAAGATGCTGTGATGAGCACTCTTGATGTCACTTCGACTCCACTCTCCTATTTTTTTCAATGGAACAACAAGAACAAATGTTTATGAGTATCTAAAAAACTAACTTGAAAATCACTCTCAGAAAATGGATTGATTAATCTAATCATCCAACTCGACTTTTAAAAAAAAGAGAAAACATGACGGAAGAAGTGCAAAAGATTTTGTATAAGCTAATAGCAATTACCCTTCAAAAAGTGATGAGACAACACCAAGATTGTACGTCGACTTGCTTCGGCAGCCTAAATAATCCAATATTCCGACGTTATTTTTCACAAGTCTACATTACAATGAATAAGAGCACGCAAAATTTGTCCGTGTGTTACAAACTATTATGTGAACGCACCTGTACAATTGTGTCCGCTATATAATTTGAAGAAGTGAGCCCTGGCAAATCACGGAATCTAGAAAATGTGAACAATTTATGTAATCTATTAGAAAGACGTGTTTCCAAAAAATGTCAGGGTGTTTTCATTGTGACAGAGAGAAAAATGATTAACAAAATATTGTATGCATTTTCATTACCTTAGACAAAGCCTATATTTGTCATTAGTCTCAAGCTCAGAGGCCAAAATTTGTCTGACCCATGCTTCGTCCTTGCTGCTGTACGAGACGAAAGCTATAAGAGGGAAGAAATTATTTTTTATTTGGGTCAGTATAACAGAATTGGAATTCTCAAATTCTAGCCATGGGTGTGTGCGTGGGTGGATAATACAACTTTTTTCTTCTAAACACACATTTGGTTCTGTGCACTAAACTAAGCAACACGAACAAATAGTTTTGACTTACCATCAAAGAGTTTATCATCAGACGGGAGATGACTGCATGACGTAAATCTCAACCCGCAGTGGGCATGAATCCACACGCGGAGGCTTTTCCGCCAAATTAAAGCACTGGCTGTCACCAGAGCAATTAGGATCACAACACAAGACACGGACACTATCAACACTATATACTCACTCATGTCTGGAGAACCTGGAAATGTAAAAATACAATTTGTACAAAAAGGTCTATTACAACAAATTGTGTTGTCTAAAAAGAAAATGAATTCTCGTGCAAATAATTAATGTTGTTAGCTATTAGTAACATGTGTACACTTACCATTAGGAGACGGTTCTAGAATACTCAAGTCTGTGGACTGAGAACAACGATGGTTGCGTTGATCCAACAATCGGACCACCACCAATTCAGTGGACGATGGGACACTCGCACTATTATTATTACTACTGGCAGTATTCGTCACTAATTTCCCACCACTGACTTGATCCACACAATGAACTTCACTCACGTCACTAATCTTGGCACGGTTTTCAATCAGCCAGTCTTTAAACTGAGTAGTGAATGCACAGTCACATGACCACTCGTTACCCCGAAGGGTCAAATCATTGAGTGCCGTCAGTCTTACAACTGTCTGCCAAATGGCAAACTCCACAAAATTATTCCCATGTAACCAAAGGACGCGTAAGCTTTTCAAATGAGAGAAAGTATCATTCCCAATCCATGAAATGGAATTTTGCTGAAGATACAACTTTTCTAGACTGTCTTCCAGACCCTCAAATTCAAACCCTTCTAACCGTTCCAGAAAATTATTCTCCAGGTGAAGGATTTCCAGTCTTTTGAGTCCGGAAAATGAATTATTTTGAATCACTTCCACGTGGGAAGCATTAAGGAAAAGAACTCTCAAATTCTTTCTTCCTATAAACACATGACTCGTCAGTTCGCCAAACTGATTCCCATCCAGATACACCTACAAATATGTAAAAAAATGAACCCATTACAAACTGTACTCATATAATAATACGAAAGATTAAAAAACACACTAAAAAATCTCAAAAAAGTACCTCAGTGCTATCAACGGGGATTCGAGCAGGGATGACGACATGTTGACGAGCTGCACAGTCTACAATATTTGCAGACCAAGTCTGATCGTGGTAACAACTGCAATAATAATAATAATATAATGTTAATTTTATGATAATTTATTATTTACTATAAAAAGCGTCATATTATCTAACATCTATCATTTTCTACCAATCGTCTTCAAACAAGATGTAATGATTGTATATATCGGCGGCGACACATTTTCACCCTGGAGTTATAGTCACTATCAGGTAATCAAGGATTACTGTTTGCGCGCAACTTTTCGATTTCGCAATTCGAAATTTGTCAGAAATTTCTTTTTTTCTAGTTTGATGACACGAAAATAGCCAGTTAGAGTCTAATGGGGTAGATTTTTTTGTGAAATCGGAAACGAGAAAGGAAAGGAAAAAAATGTCATCTTCAGTTGGACAGCCAAAGAAGAAGAAGCCTCGTGTTACATCACCCGAAAATGAGAAAGTATCAAAAATTTGGACTGCTCCAAAATTGACACGCAGCTCCCGTTTTGCTCTGGCCCTATTTCAATCCGAAAATGAGACAACATCGACTAGAGATATTAGAAAGTTTGTAGTGTAAGTAAATTACGATAACCTTCACTTCATGTGTTAAATATTTGAGCAAATTTTTTAATAATTTTGTTACAAGTAATATTCATTGACATCTATTGTCATGCATTCGTAGGGAAGAATTTCCATTCTACAAGTCAAGTACCAAAAAACAGTTGGACAGTTTTGTCAATCATGGAAAAACTGACCGTGGAATTTTCCATACGAGCGAGAAAGATCGAGGGTCAAATATTTGTACACTGAATCGTTCGAAGTGCGCCCAATTAAAATCAAAACTGGAAAAAGCTTTGGTCAACAATTCTGAGGCTATCAAAGACTCAATGGCTCATCCTGGTAAATAATTACATTCATGTAGCTGTGAAACAATCACAATTGTTTTTCGTATTATATTTAATTATGAGTACATCGTTTTTCTGTTACAGAGAAATTCGACGTTTTCCTGCAAAAAGTGAAAGACTACGTATGTTCTGAGGACGCAACAACTGGATTAAAGCCGAAGGTGTCAGTTATTAACCTTGTTTTGGAGATTTTCAATGGAGACTTTGACATCCAAATGACAGTTAGCGAGATTGCATCAAAAATTGGGTAAGATACTGTCTAAGCTTCTTATTTTACGTACGTAAGTTGCCTATAATCCTTGTCTATTTGGTTCCAAGCTTCTTCAAATGCCTATTTACCCAATTGTAAATGAAGAAGCTTGTAGGACTCTGTCCCTTGGAAAATGTATATTTATATTTTATATTTTTTTTATAATAGGAGCTAAATGCCTTCTGGCATTTAGCTCCTATAAATGACAATATTTTTTTGACTTTTTTAAATACACAAAATTGTGAGTCTGTTTTTTCCTCACACACACTCCTCTCATACTCTCTCTCTCTTTTGCCCATTTGCAAAATGGACTTTATTCTCAAGTTAGCTTAATTTCCATTGGGACGGATCTTTTGAAAAATAAAAGTCCACCCTTCCGAAAATTTTGAAAATAATTTTCATTTTTCAAAAAATCTTTTTTATTTTATTTTTTTAGCTTTCATAAAATAAAACTCGATATTTGAAGCCCAAATTAAGTTGTCGTAAGTCGATTTATCAAATATTTTGGTATTTCAATGCATTAACTAATGTCATTATCGGCGTATCTGAAATTTTAGCTCCAATTATTTGATTTTCAGTTTAAATACTCAAAAAGTTCAAAAAATCAAATTATTTTTAAAATTTTCGTATGGGTGGACTATTATTGTTCAAAAAGTCCGTCAATGGAAATTAACTAACTTTAACATATTTGTTATAACGCATATATATATTTATTTATTATTGACGGATTATAATAAAAATTGAAAATAATGTAACCTGCAATTTTGAGGGCAATTCATTGCACAATCACAGGCAGAGAAATCGCTAAAGAAAGAAAGAAATCGCTCATTAAGTCATGACTGACATATTGAAAGAAAGGAGACTGAGATTAAAAGTCACCACCACGATGGTTGATTGATTGGTAGACTTACCAGCAATTACACGAGGAGAAACAATGGGATTCATATTTACAGAGAAATTGGGAAGAGGCAATATTGAGGTAAGAGATTGGCTCGTACACTCGGTCATAGCTTAAGGTACACTTGACATCCATTCCATCTTGGATGACGGGATACTGACCCGACATTTCACCATTATTATTATTCAATAATTCTTTGAGCCAACCTGTGACAGAGTAAAAAGAACACACACACATACATGTAGTATATTTTATTGTATATGAAAAAAGAGAGAAGAGAGAAAAAAGAGAATGCATGAAGGATGAATATGACAAGAGTTTTGTATCATGCTATGAATATGCCTGTATGCAGTCCAAAATTGATGACCATTATCCATATTATGCAATCATAACAAGAAGAAAAATAAGTTATCATTACCTGTATTGCAGTCACATTGAAGAGGATTTGAGCCCAAAAGAATTTCGACAACATTATTCACTCCACCACCACTAGCACTATTTTGACGTCCAGGTGAGAGACGAAAAGCATTTTGATCCAATTTGGAGAGTTGGTTGAAAGATAAATCAACTCGGGACAAATTGAGTTTCCGAAAGAATGTGTATGGTTGAATAAGACTAATCTTATTATTACTCACTATGAGGTTTTCAATAGAATCGGGTAAATTTGAGCTGCCAATCTCTGTGAGGAAATTTTGAGACAAATCCAGATTCCTTATCCTCAATTTTTCCACGTCCAGACAACTTCCCAATGTTTTAATATTATTGGAACGAAGGTCAAGCCACTGGAGTCGGGGTGGAAGATCTGTGTACTGGAGATCTTGAAGTAGATTACCGGATATATTGAGCCAAAGTAGGTTCTGGACATTCTTGAATAATCCTGTAATATCTTTGAGTCGATTGGAGTCGAGGCGAATGGCTTGCAAATTGGAATTATCATCAAAAACGCCCGGCTCAATCATACTTATACTATTCTTGGCTAAATTAATAATTTTTAATGATTTCAGCTCAAGGAAAGAGTTTGCTTGGACAGTGGAAATGGAATTATCTGTGAGTCGGAGTCCGTACAAGTTAACCAAATTTTTCCACGTTGCATTGGTGTCCACAATTTTATTTTCTCCTAGGTCCAATGTTTTTAATTGGGATAAATAGGAGATGGCTGTGGGGATTACAGTTAAGTTGTTTCCACTAAGGTTCAAGTCGAGAAGTGAATTGGAACAATTCTTAAAACTTTCAGGCTCCACTCGATCCACTTTATTATTATCCAAGGCGAGGAAACTGAGTACGAAGAGTCCATTACACACAAAGTTGTCAATGGTTGCCAAATGATTGTGTGAGAGGAGGAGAGTGTGAAGATTAGAACAGGAAGAGAAAGTATTTGGTTGTATAGTAGAAATTTGATTATGTTCTAAACTTAAAATTTGGAGAGAAGACAAATCACGGAGAAGGGCAGAGTCAACTTTAGTCAGTGCATTATGATCCAATCGGAGCACAATTAGGCGGACAAGGCCTCTGAAAATTTCCCCATTAACCCATTCAGTGGTCAATTCGTTGTGGGAGAGGTCGAGGACGACGAGTTCAACGAGACCATTGAAAAGACCCGGAGCTAGGACACCCAGAGAATTGTTTTGTAGGTAAATCTCTTTCAGCTGTCGATTGTCTTTGAAGAATTCAGGAGGGAGGGATGTCAATTGATTCCCTGCTAAACTAAAAACTTTGAGATGAGTCAGTCCTAGAAGGGCTCTCTCCGCAGCGATTGTAATTGAATTCATGTCAATCCGAAGCTCTTCAAGTTTGGGAACTGCAGCAAAAGTTGCTGGAGGAAGGAGTGTGAAATGATTTGCTGACAAGTCTAGAACAGTGAGTTCATTTACAGCACAATTATTTGGATTGGGTGTGTAACTTGGAGTAATTCCGATGGATCGAAAATCTTTTAGGTAGGAGGCACTCAAATTCAAATATTTTAGAGCAGGCAAGAAACAGAGAAAGTCATTTGGTAGTTGAAGTAGACTAGTTGTGGATAAATCCAAATGACGAAGGTCGGGGAGTCCACGAAATACTCCCGGTTTAATGTCCAATGAGGAAGAGTATAGACTAGTTTCAGCTTTAATTGTTAGATTTTGAAGATATGGAAGATAGGAAAGTGCTCCGGGTGTGATCCCCGCAATTCGACAGCGTTCCAACTTGAGGTCACGTAAATTTGGCACTGCCATGAATACACCATGTGAGAGCACATAACCAGTATTATCATTCTTACTATTAGCATTATTATTATTATTTTGGTTATCCACACTATCACTTCCACCACCTCCTCTTGAATTGTGATGATGGTAGTCATCCTCCATATTTGGATTATCATAGTGAAATGCATCAGGATTATTGTAACTAGCACTACTACTACTTGCACTGTCCATCATTTCATTTCGACACTCAATCCAAAGGGATTTTGCATGTTCCGGACCAATCCCATACACTTCCTCCTCCACAATCAAATTATTATTATGTCCACTCTCCACAACACAATTTAGCCTCTCTATATCTTGATATAAACTCCATTGACATTGTGGTGAATGTGAACCATTTCCACTCTGGGGAAGAATGAAAAAGAGTAGACATCCAAATAAAAGAATCATATTACTTGGAGTGGTAGTATGACTTTTGAACACATTCAAGCTGGTGAATAAACTCAGCGTCCTTGTCGTCGTGCACGTCGTCATAGTCTCTTTAATCTTTCTCCGTTTTTTCTTCTTGAGTCGACTGGGATGACTGGAGTAGAGAAAACTTTCGTGCCATATCCTTGTACTCTTCAACATCTTTGCTCTGAATTTTTCTCTCTCTCTCCCTTGTCGTTTCCTCAACAACAACAACAAAGATGATGAGGAATACTATCGCTACCGATGAGTCTTCCTCTCAAAAATGTCGATTTTTGATATCAACTATCTCTCTTCATGATGACGCACTTTAACAACAGGATTGTTGGGAATCTTTATATTGATCTTTCTTCATTTCAATGATTTTCCATTTTCTTATCATTTTGACAGGGAGGGGGGATGATAGATGAGCCGAGGTCGATCAATTCACTCTCAACTCTTATTTTGACAGGGAGAAAGAGTTGAGAAGAAGAATCAAAAGATACACATGAGCACAAATTATAATGAAGAGAATGATGATGACTTTTTTTCATAGATATATTAAAAGTCACATTTTGTGTCAAAAAAATGTTTTCCACGTAAAAATTTTTTTTCTTTCTTTTCCTCTTCTTCTTCTTCGTTACAATGTAACAGCAACACACGTTTGACTTTTCACGTCAAATGAAAGATGATCATTAAATTGTTGTTGCTTACAAAAATTCTTCGTCTCAAATATTTCCGACAACAAGGTTAATATTATGTACAAGCGAGATATCACAAAAATTCCATAACAATTCTTCTTCTTTCCTCGTCAGTCAGTCTTCCTCAACTTTTGTTGTTGTATAATAATAATAGGTATGTAGAAGAGGAGAGAAGAGGAAAAAAATTCACATGATTTGTATTTTCGGGGTTACAAATGGAGGCACATATAGGAGTAAAAAGAAGGGAAAAAACACAATGTGTGTGTATTATTGTCGAGTTGCTGAGGATGATGATGAGGATGGGAGATTCCTGTGTATAATATTTTGCTCAAGTTCTCACTTTCGATTTTGTTTTCTTTCTCTCCCTGTTTTTCCACTTTTGCTCCCACACACACCACTATATACTCTCCGGCCCTTTTTCTTGTTTGTTGGAACTGGATGTTTTTTGATGATTTATTCGGCACGCAATGGTACACTGGGTTCCGTACACACACACACTCTCTCTCTGCTGTGTGTGTATAAATCACTTAAATTTTCACAATATTGGAATTACGACTGGAACTGAGAGTGTGTGTGTTACTGTTGAGTTTATCCACCACTCTTTTTCCAGAAAGTATTAAGAAACAAACAGGGCACAAGAAGGAGTGAGAGTGAGTACCAAATAAAAAATATATTTAAGGTAATAAAAATGTGTCTGTCTGTCGTCTTTGTATGTAAAAATATTGGAGACGGGGAAAAAAGTTGAAAAGAGGTAAAATAATAAACAAGTATATAAAAACACACACAAAGTTAAACACACTGAAAAGAACGAATTTGAAATCGAAACGTGTTCAGGATTAATGTTTCCGTTCTTCTCTTTTCCTTGGAGTAGAAGAAGTAGGGACGATAAGGTAGTTTTTGTGTGTAAAGGATTCAACTGCTTTTAAACTTTTGCAGTGGAGTGTGTATCAAAAAACCAAAAGTGGAGAGACGAGAGGAACGCGTACCGGTTCCTTCGACTGCTAGAATGTGAATGCTGGACTTGAACGTTTCACGTTGATGGTTCTCTCTGGTCTCTTGGTGGGGGTATAGGGAAGTGGAGTCTGTCTAGTCAGAATGTGTGGAAGGTTGGTAAAAAAGGTAAGGTGGTATATACTGTGTGAGTTGATGGTTTTGGGATTGTGAAGAGTCGTCCCTTCTTCTTCGTACGTTGTGGGGATACAGAGGGAGAGAAGAGTAGTTTTCGTTGCGGATATACTCTGACTAACGATGTGAGCGTCGATGCTGATATATGTACATCGGTGCTAAGTACTATAATAATATAACACAATCTTGTTCACACACGGAGCACATCTCTTCTCAGCAATACCTCCTCATATCCTCAAAAAAATTTGTATGTAACGTTTTCATGTACGTTGTATTATTATTATTATTACGTGTATATGATGAGGGTGAAGTTCCTTCTCTCTCTCTCTCTTCTCGTTTCGTCTTCTCAGTGTACAACCACCACCTGCATGGAATGTGCTGTCTCTTTCCTCAGCTCTGTCAAGATTAAAGACCGAAGGGAGCTAGTTAAATGGATGTTTGTTGGTTTAGTTTTAGTCTACTCTCGGGTTAGACAATAATACGTATACATGGAGGGACGAAAAGTATAAAGGGAAGAGTTCTTAAATACATACCAATGACCGCTTACGAGTAGTATGTGCTTGCCGTTCAGGTGATGGTACTGGATCAGGATATTTTGAAATGTTCAAGATGTGCTCACTCTTCCTTCTTCTTTTGGGGTTTTCCTCAGAAATCCAATGGATGTGAGTGTGTCGGAGCAGACTTCACGTAGCTAAGTAAGTGTGTGTATGGCCCAGTCCAAATCCCAAAGCCAAGAATATTTTTTGAGGGAGCAAAAGAGCGTGTCTCAGTTCGGAAGAGAGCAACCAACCTTCTTCTCGTGATCTGGAATAAGTAATTCAATGAAAAAGGTATCGTGAGATTAGAAAACTGAAAGCTTACCAAAATGAAATATTAGCCTTAAGGATGAAGAATTAGTACATATGTAATGTACATCACGTATCATGATACATTTTAAAATGAGTGTGTATGTGTTTAAATACACTTCTTCTTCCTAAAGTACAAATACACAATACTCCTACCCTATTATATAATTCAGTGCTGGTCGATTAAAGTTAAATATATAGACAAACTATGAGAAACCTAGGTTAAATAGCCGAGGGCGAGGGTAAATACACTTCATTATTTTATTAATTAGCCAGTCTTCTCGAACTATTATTATAAAGGAGGAGATGAAAAATTTTCAACATTCCTTTTCTTTTCTTTCATTATTACTATTTGCTGTACACACTACACACACACACACACGATTACTTGATACCAGTCTGACAATCAACAAAATCCAACAAAAAAACAAGAATTACATTTCGTCCACACACACAAACACAATTCAAAAAATTCAAAGATTGAAAAAATTTCATTCAAAAATTAAAAATTGATATTATTGTTGAATAATGTAGTAAATGGAACAAAAAATAACACAATAGAGTTACCCAACAATAAATAACGTACCGAGAATCCCAAACCCACTACATCTTCAAGTCTTCCACATGATTTTTTCACAATTTTATCACAGAAAATCATCCAACTGTCAAAAATGACAGGGGACAAAAAAAAGCCAAAAAGTTTAAATTTTTCTCCCGCGAAAAAAAATTTCACCTCGTGGAGCTTCCACGCCGTTCAGTACTTTTCTGTACTCCATAGGCTCTTAAGTAGTGTTTCCAAGTTCATCACTCAAAAACTAACAAAAATAATCATTCATCAGATCCACACACACGGAAGCAGAGGGAGGAGAAAAAGTATTTAACTTGGAAAAACGATTAGGAAAAACTGGAGAGGAAGACAAGACTTCAATTTTTGACGTCGGTCTTCTCTCCATTTTCTGTCAAAATGAAGTTTTAACTAGCTAGTACTCTCTCTCTCTCCTTTCTCCTTTTTCTCCATTATTATATTAATATCATATTCTTTTTTTTCAATCTTCTCCTCTAGGCTCCTCATAATGAAAGACGTGTCTACACTCCTCTCAAAAAGTGGGGACGGGTTTAACTTACTCAGAACAAATACTACACATTCTTCTTCCCTTCTTCCATCACACAATGGGCAATTACCCTCTTACTAATATCCACATTGTGTCCCAAAAAAACCAAGGCTTTGCATACATCTATACCTATGTACATCGTATAACGATACACCTTCTCATCATCACATCACAATTACATAACCACACTCTCTCCTCACTCCATACATCATATCATCATCATCCAACAAGAGAAAGAGAGATGATGATCCGATCCTTTTTTTTCCTAGCACATATCATTTCATTTTCCAATTTTCTCTGGTTTATTTCCCTTCAAAAACTATGAACTACACAAAAATTCTTGCATGCATCCTACTCTATATAAGTTAAGCCTCTCAAGAGGTATTAAGTATGTACAGCAACAATGTGTCTTTCCGCTAAAAAAACCAACCACAAGAAACAGAGAGAGAGAGACAAGCCCAAAATGGTCTTAAAAACATGTAAACTGCAAACGAGGATTGGACCTATAAAAAACCCTTCTTTTCCCTTTATAATTTACAATGTACACACAAACCCTACAATACATACTTGGCTTAAAGCACAGTTTAAACTCTTGAAGAATATATAATCATTCTCTGTGTATGTAAGTAAAGTTTAGTAAGAATATTATACAGTACAATATGTTCCTTCTTTAAATATTGATATTACCAAGTGGACATGCTCTGTCTACAGTCTACACACACTACACACACACACGTATGTACTTTCCCCTTGCATTTTGTAATGTCAATTTTTGTAGCATCAAATTATCCTCATCATCTCAAATTTTTTTTTCTCTCTCTCCCCTCTTCATTTTTTCCCAATCCATTTGAAAGACCTCAAATTTCATTCTCTTCATACCTTCGCACTGTCCTTTATACTCTCTTATTCTTTTACTGTATTAAATTAAATTACATGTAGCCCTCTCATTCCACCAGGGGAATTTTCCCTGTACACACATAAAAATGTAGTCTGATACTTGGATCCTCCTTGGACCGCTGCTCAAATATTGGCAACCCCAAAAGTCTCTCTCGCTCTTTTTTTCCATAATCGTCAGTATAATCTTCAGAGGCAAAGTCAAGAACTTTTTTTCCTCTTCATCTGGGACCACCATTGGGAATGTGTGTGTGTACTCTGTCAGTGTACTCACCCGTGTCACTTGGGAGCTGGCATACCTTTAATACAGACTAAAATGGTTTCAGCTATTTACAGTCTTTTCAACATTAAACTCTGGAACTGGAGATTGTGGCAGTTGGAAGTAAAAGTAGCCCTATTTTCAAAATCCTCATTTTTTACCTCAACATTTTTCCCTACACACCACTACACACACACACGCACACACACTACACATTTCCATATGATCCCTTTCCCCGGAATTGAGAGACTCTTAAAAAGTAACTGTTAACTCCGTTTACGAAGTGGGGAGAGAAATTACATGCAAATGTGAATATGAGTGCCAACATTAAGAAGAAGGGATGGGGGAAGGGAGAAAAAAATGGTAACTACGACTACACACAACGTAGTGTGTACTTATGCCATGTTATGTGAGGACCATCTCACTTCCAGCTACTACTATGAACATGAAGGGAGAGAGAGACAATTTTTTTGGAGCCGAGAGAGAGAAAAACTTATGAATTACAGAAAGAATTTATGAATGTGAGAGTGGGGCAGATGCCTCTGTCGTAATGATAATGATTATGAGTTTCCAGAGGAAGAGAGTCTGATAGGATTATGCTAAAGATGCGTGGGTTGGGAAGAGAGTGAAGAGACGGAGGTATATCTGGATGAAAACCAACATGATCTTCAAATAACACATAAAGTATGGTCGAATAGATTGGGGGTGAGAGTGTGTGTCTAGGAGGACGTTTTTTACTGTGTACTCTTGTTTTCCTTACATTTTGAAAGGCAATTAGAGTTGAGAATTTCTTGAAATATACATACTATGTAGGAGTAAATGATGTCTACAGTCAATAATTTTTTTGAACGAAGAGAGAACATGGGGTGATCTTTCTCTGACTGTCTCTCTTTGGTGCTCCGCAAAAGAAACAAGAATGAAATTCAAGATGAGAGGAAGGAGGGAGAAGAGACTTAAAAAGAGACCGGCCCGGGTTTCCGAAGAATTGGGTAACCATGTTTACACACTGGGATGCGATGGTGGCGGGGATGATGATGAATGACAAATTATTTCACATTCAAATATCCCCTTCACTACATAGAGAGAGTGTATGTGTGTGTGGAAGAAGGGATGCGACAGAAAGGAGAGGAGAGGATGAACATCTGCTCAATTTTGGAGAATATTAATTTTCAACTTTAATAAGCCACGTCGAATTGTGTGCGTGTGTTTGTCAAAGCGTCAGACAAAATTTATGGGGAGACGATCTGAAATTTTATTAAAATTTACCTTCCAGGATTTGGGATATTTTTTATCGTGAAAATTACAAGATTTTGTAGTTGGGATAATTTTAAGCAGCAGAATTTTGCAAATATGTATTACAAAGTACAAATTGCGAATTACATTGCATTTAAAACATTGACGACCAAATACGACCTTGAAGTGCTAGAATCCTTTAACCGATTCTGGTTGGCCGAACAGCGTCGAACCTAAGCAATTAAAAATTGAATTTTGATACAATTTTTTTCAACTATTTTATCCTTAATTTCTACTCTCCTCCTTCGAGACATTCAATCCTCCATTTTTTTCTTCTCTCCTCCCCTCTCCGTAATTAATACACGTACGACTAATTAGCATGGGAAATTACTATTATTCTGAAATTCACAACTTTTGGAAAACTTCCCCTTTTTGTGCAAAACCTGAGTGGAGGAGGAGTCCCCGTCTCATCCCATGCACACACACACACACACGGTCGGAAAAAATGGAAACATGTAATTATGTAATTGTACTTAACACACGTCTGAGTCCTCTCTCTCTCTACTAATATGTGGAATAGGTAATTCTTACGAGAGTCATCACTCTGTGCTTTACTTTTTCTCCTAGTAAATTTGTCCATCCATATCCATCTACTCGACACACACACACGTTGCCTACAGCCCCACAGCTGCCTTTCTCTC
This sequence comes from Pygmarrhopalites habei, assembly GCA_009870185.1. Classification (NCBI taxonomy): domain Eukaryota; kingdom Metazoa; phylum Arthropoda; class Collembola; order Symphypleona; family Arrhopalitidae; genus Pygmarrhopalites; species Pygmarrhopalites habei. The sequence goes on along the minus strand of WJFB01000682.1, from coordinate 33,433 downwards.
TCTCTCTCTCTTTTCAAGGGAGGGAGAGAGTGAGATGAGAGACGGAACATTTTAAACATTTTCCCATTATTATTATTATTACACACACACATTACCCAAATGTAAGTACAGGAGTAAGTCTATGTAAACTACATGGAGGGAAGAGTCGTGTCTCGCTCTCTCTCTCTCGTCTTTTGGGAATCTTGTCTTCTCGTTTGTTTGTAAAGTAGTGTGTGTGTGTGTCTTCGTGAAATGTTGTCGGATGTGCTTTTACGACTTACGATTATGAGAATATGTACATTTTATTTTTTTTTCAAAACTTAATGTCAGTGTCAACTGACTGTCAGTGTCAGCGCATCAGCCGCAGTTTCACCTTCTCTCTCTTTCTTGTTGTGTGTGTGCTTGTGAAGGCCCAAAAACTTTACATTTGACATTAGATAATGGGAAGAAGGAGGAAGGAAGGAGAGCGACAAGTGGGGCTGAGACAGACACACCAAGAATGAGTAGACGTAGAGTCAAGTAGTTTTGAAATTTTTGTTTTTTTGCTCCTTTAACCTCTCACTGCATAATGCTCATATATTTACATGGTGTGTACATATCGCTTCTGATCCTGGTACTCGAGAGCATCACAACAAATTAACAAGTCCACCTACGCAAAAATGTCTGAGGAGAAGAGAACGAGAGAGGATCCGGCAAAAAGTGAATAATATAAAGTCAAAAAAATTAAGGAATTCTACCTACAACACAACACACACACACACACAAAGAGAGTATCACGACTCCACCTGCTTCTGAAATGCTGACTTCCCTTCCAATTGAATGTAAAAATATGATTTTTCATCATCATTCTGTCTCATCTCTTTCTTTATGGAAGAAACCTCTTCTTTTTTACCTCTGCAGTGGTCGTACACAATGTATAAATCTGATGTTCTTCTTTTGCAACTTCCATCACTATCACACACACGCCAAAGAGAGAGAGAGAGAAGCACAACCACACAGATTGTGACTTTCCACCTTTGAATCCTCCAGTTTTTCTCCCGACTTCCCTTAATCTCGGAGAACATAACATAACCGTATAAATCCAAGGCAGATCCGCATCCGCAGATGGATTCTCAAGAAACACAGATGCTCCACTCCCCCTCCCTCCTCTCTGTCTTGCGTGTGTGTGTCAGATGATGGAAATAACACGGGAAACAAAACATCAAGATACATAGTACACAACACATTTTTACCATTTGCCATTCTAGCAATTTTCTTCCACTGCGGCAAATGGCAGAATTTTAAAATTGAGAAAAAGTCAAGTCTGCAGGGTAGAAGAGGCAAGCTGTTGGCCAAAATAAAAACTTTGAATTTTACTCCGTACTTTTCGAAATTTTTTACTACGGATTGCTCCTTTAAGATAGCAGCCGGGCTCCCAGTTGAAAAATTTTGTGAAACGGCGTCCAAGTGGCGCAATTAAAAAACAATTTTTAGGGAGGAAATGTATTTTTTTAAATAATAAAAATTTGTTTTAAATAAATAAAAAAAGGAAAATAACATCTTCATCCTGCATTTTATCTTCAGATCACCTGCCTCACACACACACACACAAAGAGAGAGACAGAGGGAACAAAAGAGGAGAGTCCATTGCGTGGCGAGACTTGGAATTGAATAGTCAAGTTCATGATATTAAATGAACATTAAGGGAGAACTCATATTATGTCATTGAGAGCATGTTCTCTACTCCTCTGCTACGGGGGAATGGGTCCACTGTATTATTCATTCACAACCACAAAACTACTCTTCAGCTGAACAACAACAACACACACACACACACACACACAGAGGGAGAGAGAGAGAGAGGAAGGATGTGTATATAAATAAATAAAAATGTTTTCAAAAAAAAGTTGAAAGACATACCTTTTGCTAGACACACACACAACAGTGAAAAGGGAGAGACTCTCCACAATAAAATACTCCCATCTTTCTCACTTCACTTCTCTCCCCTGTGTGTGTGTACGTGTGTGTAGTGTAGCCTCTTTACAAGGGGCACAATAGTACAACTTTTTTGAAATCAGCACCAAGTGCAACTTAACATGCTACCAAGTATATTATTATACACAGAATGAGTGTGAGTTGCCACACTGCATTTGTATTTTATTTACACTTTATTATAATATATTTTTAAATATATCAACTTGACTGACTTGATACTTTTTTTCTCTCTCCCCTCTCTCTCCTTCAAGCTGTCTGCCTGTTGCTCACATTTAGCCTAGTCCTCATTGCTCAGGACATTAGAGTCTCTCTCTTGTTATTTATACAATTATTTGACAACCAAAGAATCCACAACATCATCATCTCTTCCTCTCCTCCTCCTTGGGAGTATCAATGAGACGTCAAGCCTGGGTTATTTTAACTACTCTGTCTCTTCTTCTATCGACGCGTCGACAGGACCACAGCTTTTTAACAACATGTGTGTGTAGTATGGACTCTCGAGATGACTCTCTGTTTGTGTGTGTGAGTGTGAGAGAGGGATAAATAACAATAACAAACCACTTGGAAAATTCTATTCTAGGATCTTGAAATCCAAACTCTCATCCTCACACAACACTGCACTGCACTGAAGGCCCCATTCAGAATTCAAGTGAGAAATTAAGAATGGGGAAAAGATACACCTTACGATGATACATTGTTGAGTCAGTAATACAATCTTCCGACATGTTAGTCAGATTGAAAATAATATTTTTTCAAAATTGGGACACGTACTTTGAGGAAAATGAGATTTCTGAGATTATTGAATTTGCGATTTCAGATTCATTTCCTCGGAACGGCGTCCAAGTCCAACGAAATATTTGCTGTAGATTTAATTTGAAATCTCAGTTTTGTGACTTCCATTTAAATTAAATCTGTATTAAGTATTAACAATTTGGAGGTCAACTCTAATTATCAGAATGGAAAGGAGGAATAGTTCTAATTTCTAAAATTAGACACGACTCAATGAGATTAAATCCTCTATAGTTATTGGATTCTCTAATGGCAATGTGAATTCCTCTCAATGGCGTCCAAGTCCAACGCAAGTCCAACCAAATTTTATGACTTTCTTCGTTTAAATCTGTATTAACAAATTGGAGGCTAATTTTAATTATTTATCCTGAACCGTATCCAACAAGACTCAAAATCCTCCGTCCGAAAACAGTAAAAATGCCACCCAGGTACGTCGGACAATGGATTGACTCCTGTCAAAATGTACCTCCAATCATGATTGTCCTCAGGATGTCAACACTTTGAGAGACTAACTGCCTTCACACAGTTCACACACATCCATACAAATGTATCATGTTTATTTCAACACTCCCATTTTCCCCTTTTATCCCTCAAAACCACACACAAATCCACACTCAACATACAACATACACACAGTCTAAATATATGTACCCAATTTTGTTCAGAATCAGAGGACACAAAGTCAGAAAGGAAGAGGACTGCCTTTGACACCCCAAAACTCTTTGAGCCCTTGTCCCATTGACACTTGACAACTGTAGCTTTCTCTCTCTCTCCACACACACACACAAATCCTTCACAATACAACAAACAAGTAACAGTATTCCCATCAAAACAAAACAAATAAAAGTTTTCAAAGTCCTGGACTCAAAACCCACAACGCAGCCCCCTTTTGTGCGGTCTCTTGACTTGACTTCCCCCGAAAATTCGACAGTCAAATTTGACAGTCCGCGGATGGTGGAATCCATTTGCAATATCCTGCTCTCTCTCTTGTGGATATTTTAATAATATTTCACATCCACCATTTTTTGCAAACTCTCCACATATTTGTCTCCCTTTTATTTGAAAATTGACCTCCACAGATTCTTCCCTGATTTATTCTACAGATTTTCCCCTTTTTGTTTGTGTCGCCCGCAAAATTCCCTCGTCTCTTGACTTTTACTTTCGCCTCCTCCCCTGACACCGCACTCCCCTCAAGAGGAGACAGACAGACAGGAGAGACAGGAGGGAAATCGGAATTATTGATTCAATTGAATTGACTCTATAAAAAGAAAAGGAAGAGAGAGACAGAGAAGTATTTTGACACCCCCACAAAGCTCAACCTTTTGTCTCTGTCACAATTGTCAATGTCAACACTTGAATTTGATTGAGAAGACAAGACAGGAGAGACCCTCCTCCTCTATAATCCCTTTCCCTCACACACACACACACAGGAAAGGGAAAGAGAGGGAAAGAGAAGGGGAAATTTTTTGAATTTTCATTTCTATTCCAAACACACACACACACCGTCTGAGCACATATTAATAGTCAGCTCTCATTGACAATTCAAATATTGGAATGAGGGAGTCATCAAAACAGGCACACACACATCAACCCAGTTAATAGTAAGTAAACAAGAGAGAGAGAAAGAGAGAGAGGTGTAGTGTAGGGGGTATTAAATAATGTATGCATGTGGAATGAATGGAGGAGATGGATAGCTGGATTTGAATTGTCAATTTTGGAATCCACAATGCTGCTCAAAAGACTGTATTTAGCCTCCACACACACACACACACACAGTACCGTACATTCTCTTCCAATCCCCCAGTGGAACACAAGAATGAATAACGCATGCAGGAAGGGCCGGGCATTACAGTTGAATCTACGGGTAGTTTTTCAACCCGAGAGAAACACTTGAAGGAGGAGGAACAGGGAAATACTTTCTGGATATAGAAAATTGTGTAAGTATAAGCAAAAAATTTTTTTTCAATTTTTCTCTTTCTTGACTTTGAATTTTCCTTTTGACCGTACGCCAGACATTTACACACACACACACACACACACACACACAGTGTGTGTGTAGGAAATGGAGTGTAGAGTGTGCGTTGAATTTTCTATCAAGTGGAGCCAAGATATACTTAGGAGGGGGGAAAAGAGGAGAATTGGGATAACAGAGGCAAACATAGGTTTAAAATATGTAGTATAAATGGAGGAGGCATTTACCGTACCGTTTCAATGTCAGAGTCCGATTTTCTTCAACCCTTTTTATTCCATTGATATAATAAGAGAGGAGGAGGAATGGATTATATTATAGTGTGTGAGGAGAACACTTCTACTTATGTTGTACATTTATAGGGAAGTCCTCCTCCTCCTGTCTAGGTATAATATGGAGTGGAGGTTTGGTTGATGGGGCTACGTCGTCGTTACGTTCGTCTACAGGAGATTAGAATAGGTTTCAATTCAAATGAATAAGAGAGAGGGAGGAGAGGACAATGGGGAGAATACAATGGAGAGTAAAGCGTTTGAACACACACAGAGGGAATTTGGATGTGAGCTATTTCATATTTTATATGACTTGCTCCCCAGTCCTTCCTTCTCTCTCTCTCTCCATCCATTTACAATTGTATGGGAAAGAAAAGAAGAAGACACGACAGAGGAGGTAGCTCATACGATGGCTTCCAAAGACATTTCTCAAATTCAGATAAATTAAAAATATAGCAAATGTGGAGTGTGCACACACGGAGTACGGTAATATTTTTGAGGGAGGATTTTCTGTGACAAGGAGAGTTAATAATACGGAGTGCATACCTTCATAAAAATGGGACTAGGATAATGAGAGTCAATTTAAAGAGGTTTTGAAGCTAATTAATTCATTGGTTTTGAACCACAAATTAAAATATCTTCGATTCACTCACACCCGAAAAGCAAAAAAAAATTCGTGAACGGCGTCGAACTTCCGTCTATGACAGGCGAGCTTCTACATTTTTACTGGACGCTGGTGGTCGCTAGAATTCGTCTAACGGCGTCGAACCCTCTCAATTATTTGAATTCATTTTAATTTATTTATTGAGGAATTAATCCGTATTTACAAAAACATGTGTTAACCCTCCATTCAAAAAATCTGTCAAAAATAAAATAAATGAAAAAGATTCGAGTCATGTTCTTTCCCCTTCCAAAATATTGATATTATGGAGAATAGACAGAGACAAGGACTCATTTTATTAGCCTCCATTCAGGAAAGACTGGAACGGAGGGAGAAACATTCGAAAATCTGCAATTCCAATATCACCTTCACACTCCTCTTCTTCCTCCTCCATTTATCATTCTGATTCACCAAGACATCACCCTCTAATATCCATCAATGGCCCGTTCGCGTGTGACCAGGATGACTCTCCAACATTCCCCCTTCTTTTGCTAGTGTATTATTCAAAATTTCCTTTTCGGATGTATTTCGGTCTTTCGGTCTCTTCCTCCACAATTTTGTAACATCCTCCTCAAAAATGGATCCATATTTTTTCCACATTTTTGGCTCAACTCATAGCATGAAAAAACAGTGACTGACCCCCTTTATCCCTTGCAAACTTTAAATCCTTTTTTCGCAAAGGTGCTTTTAAAAAAGTCACCCTGTACGGAACCCAGATTCTTGGCAAATTATAGGGATATGTGTAATGGCGCCATGGACAAAAGAGAGCGAGAAAAAAGGAAGATAAAGATAGAAGTAAAATCTCTCTCAGGATGAAGCCTACCTTTAGCTATACTTATATAGAGAAGAGAGGAAGAAACGCGACGGAGGGAACAGAATTGGAATGGAATGGCTAGAAAAATGAAGTTTCTATATCAAATAAATTTGATAACGATGACAGACTCAATAGCCAAACCATGAGCTTCTCTCGAGGAGAGTTAGAGAATCGGTGTCTATTCCATTGGCCCAGAAACGAGAGAAGATGGAAAAAATTTTTTCTTTCTTCTGCAGCAATTCCCATTCTACGTTCATTGTACGTTGTCTTGTCTTGTTGTTCCTATTATTACTATCATTGTGCCTTGGCAATTTCAATTCTGACATCCCAGTGTGTGTGTGTGTGTCGAGCATAGCTAAAGGTAGAGAGAGAGAAAGAGAGAGAGATGAAATTTGTGGAATCGCTGGTGAATTTTCAATTGACTATTGTGTTGTTATTGTTGTAAACCAGAGAGAGAGATTCTCCTCACACACACACACTTACAGTATATACATGTAATATGTGTCTGCAGACACACACACGTGAAGGAGAAGAGAGAAAGAGAGAGAGAAAGAAGAAGAGAGTTTAGCACGTCTATATTTTATCGCACGTATTATGAATATTGACATCCCTCTGACTTTTCCTATACACACGAGAGAGATACGTGTATCCACACACACACACACTTCACACACACAAGGCACACACAAGGCAATCTCTTATGGTCAATGGATTTTGGCACTGTAGAATTTTCCACTCTTTTTTCCTCCTCTCTGACTGAGGAGGATTCCTCGTGAAGCCGTAAATGAATTGTCGATGAGATGATACGACAGCATTGTTGTCTTTCTCTCTCTCTCTCTTGTGTGTTCCTTGTTCGTCCACTTTGGGCAGAGCAATAACGGGTCGTGTGTATTGTGTGTGTGTGTGTGTGTGTGTGTGTGTGTGGAGAGTACATAGGTATAGACAAAACGAATCAAGAAAAAAGTTTAGCGCAGTTGAGTCGACTCTGGTGCTACATACAATTTCTTCGCACTCTTATTTTCTCTCTCTCTCTTCTTAACTACCCCTCTCATTTTATGTTTACAATTTATTTAGCCATTCCACACACACACAGTGAGTGAGAGAGGAGAACAGCAACAACAACAAGGAGAACAAGAGGAACAACAACATTGGCTGTGATCATAGGATAAGATTATATAGAGGTAAACAAGAGCGGAGGAGATATATTTATTGTAAGATCCTCTCCTCTGCTCTGCTTTGTCTATGTTTTCTTTTTGTACTTTGCAGTTTTGCAGGAGAGAGAGAGAGAGACAGAGAGTGTGAGTGTGTGTGTGCCATTAGAGGAATTGTGTGACCACGGCCAGACCACTCTACTCGATTGTAGAGGAGAAGGAGGAGATGCGAAATAGTGAAATATACGCAAAAAGGTAAAAGAAAAGGAGATAAGAGAGTCGCAAGAGCAGAAGCTATACACTTTTTGCGAACAAAGTGTCTCAATGTTTCCATTGTGTGTGTACAGTGTGTGTGTTGTACACTTTGGGTGGACACATTGTTTTTTGGAAGGTGATAGGAAGGAAGAAGATGAAAGTTTCCATTGCAGTCCCTGTGAAATGAGTCGTAAAATAATGGCCAGTAGTAATGACAATGAAACAAAGTCGTTGGGTCTGTTATTTTTATGTGTCCACACGCAAACACACACACACCATGGCAAACACGAGCAGCAAGGGGTAATAAGAAGAGGGCAGAAATTTTGGAATTTTTTAAATTTTATTTATTTAGTTTGTGATCAGTACAAATATTGATTTTCAAAGCAAAGACTCAAAGAGCAAAACTGTTGTGCTAAGCGGACGTTCCCGTGCGAGATGCTTCGAGCGGCGTCGGAGTCTGTCATAATTCCTCAGATTTTTTTTCTTTTTCTTCTGTCAGGATTTTCTTTTGAACATGTCAAATCTGATTTAAATATCTCAACTAAAATTAGAATTATTTGTATTTTATCAACAGTGAAAAACAACAGTGAAAAATTAAATTGAAAATAATTCTCTAATTTAATCATATTGCCAATTATGAGTTGTGTATCAACGCCGTCGAGCCATTCCCAGGCCTGAGTAGTCTTAAATGTATCTAAAGTAACAATAGTGTGCAAAAACGTGCTTGTAATAAGACACAATATACTAATCACTTTTATTAGACACAGAGAGAAAGACAAGGTCTAGTTTAAAAAAGAGAATATTTTTCCGCAAATTTTCTTATCACTACTAAAACTCAGCAAACAGCAACAAGAACAAGGCATTATTGTGTGTGTGTGTGTATGCGTGTGGAAGTATCGATAGATAAATCACACTTGTAAATTAGTTGCAATCACAAGATCATTCTGTTCTCAAAAAATCCTCTTTTCTTACAATACAGTGTACACGATACATAGCAGAACGTGGGTGCGGTTCTCTTCCCTCTTTTCTCTCTCTCTCTTTTCTACAGTCCTTTTCACACAGAAGAGAATAAGAAGGAAGAAAACCACTGCTACTTTGCCTACATTAAATATTTTTTCAATAGCATCAGCTTGGAAACTCTTGCAAAAGATTATTCCTATCCGGATCACTAACTCATAGACAGCTCTTTAAATTCATATCCCATCTCTATCCTTTTTCCCCAATATAATAAGCTGTGTGTAGATCTACACACACAGACACACACACGACGATGAATGTGCAGTTAAAAATGTGGAGGAGAGGGGAGCGTTATTGTTATTGCCATTAGTTAGCCAAGAGAACAAGGAAAGAAGAAGGGAAAAAAATTCCAAACTGCCATTGAACAGTTAGGCCATTGGAGGTAATTGAGGAATGAATTTTTGTTCTTTAACATCATTCTTAATATTGGCTCTTTAAATTCAACCCCGTCTTCATGGATTGGGGTGAGTGTGCACTGTGTACTGTGTGTGTGTGCGTGCTTTTGTGTGTATTATAAATCTCAATTTAATTTATTATCTCCTTATTTCTCCCTCTCCGCAAAAGTCTCTCCTCCTCTTTTTCGTTCAATTGATTTGCAAATATTTTTACAGAATGATGGAGCAGTTAAAAACGTTTTGTCAAACAAGAGACACACACTGGCATTGTCATTGCCCTAGGATTTTAATTTAATTGTCTATATTCTTCTCTCTCGCTGTGTGCGTGTGTGTCTGAATTATTACTTGCATGGTCTATGATGCCTCACAGAAAACTTTGTCTCTCTCTTTACTTTTCATTCTTGTGACTGTGACAGGCTTTAACTTTAATTGGCTTCCTGCGGTAACACTCCTATCCAACACAGGCACACACACACGTGTGTGTGTGTATTGGTGAGTACAAATAATAGGAATAAGATCCACCACGGATGAAGTAGATGCATGCTAATTAACAATTTAGTTTCGCATCTTCAAAATCTTTTTAACCTTCCTTCTTTCTATTGGAGTTGGAGTTCAGGTGGAATTCCTTTGCCGAATTTGTATTTTGGCAATTACATAAACTACAGTCTTGAAGGGAGAGAGAGATAAAATCGGGACATTCTAAGAATATCAACACACCCTCTCACCCTCTTTACACACACAAACACACACATCGAGTTAAGACAAAGGGGGAAATGGTAGAATATTTTATTTTAGTCTTATGCTAATTCAGTCCCAATGGCATTTGTTCAACTTGTAACCCCTTCACAGAGAAAGAGAGAGAGAGTGTGTGTGTGTTTGGTGGTGTGTCCATTTTTTAGTGGGGAATGTTGAAGGGTTATAAAATAAATATATGGAGAATTAGCATACAATGATATATTGTCTTTCTCTCCTTCCTGCTCTCGTTCTTCCATTGGGAAAAAAGGGAGAGAGAGAAGGATCGCAAAGTCAATCTTATTGTGAGGATTTACGCTACGTTAAATTAAAGTTTACAGTCCACACACACACACACGCAGACAGGGATGGAAAAAGTGGCAGGGAAGATGAAGCAGACCAAGGAGAGAAGGAGAAGTTGCTCAAGCCATCCACTTCAAAGAAGAGGAAGAACTGGTCTTGAGGTGGCTGGATGAATATTATAAACCGTGTATAATATACTAAAGACAATAAATACTGATTGATCGCCGATTTTCCACTCACTCACCATTCTCTCCATCTTTTCTCTCTCAAGCTCTAACGAAGAGAGAGAGAGAGATATTGCATACATTAAGGATTGACGAAGCATTTGGTTTCTTATAGGGGCTTTCCTTCCCGACGCCTTTTGATCATCATCCATGATGATGATGAAGAGGAGATGCTCCTCAACTCATTGTCAAATGCTAATTTTTCACAATGTTGTGAATTTTAATTTTTTTTTCACCTCACCATCTCAATTTTTGCTAGCTTAGATGGGAAATTTTTGACTGGACACGGAAGTGAAATTATTTCGTAAGTTCGACGCCGTTCGGTTCTTTCAAGCACTAAAAAGGGTAGAACTAGGAGAGGCCCATTTTTGGGTTTTTTTGTTTCAAAAATTTTTTGAATTATTTTAATTCTTGGTTTAAAATTCTGAACGATATATAAGAGCTTAAATAAGTTGAACAAAATTCTGCAAACTGTATTTGTAAATTTTTGTGTAAAGTTTCCAACAATTTTCCTAAATGTGGAATGTTTAAATTTTTGCACTGGGCTATTGCTATTGGCTGTAAATTTATTCTTCACAAATTTAAATGAATAATAAGTCACCTCCATTTGTGACTGGCTCTATACTTTATACTGTGTAGTACCCAGTTAGACTCTGGCTGTGTACTCACCATTAAAATTATAGAGTGTATTGTTTGATGTGGACGTGTGTGTGTGTGATTGTGAAAGGTAGGTTTTTTCAAACTTGTATTGACACAATAAGAACCGGGTGAGGAGTGGAAGACACACACACGCAGAGTGAGGGTGGGGGGAACAAGTATAATACATACAAGAGCAAATTATGTGTACAAATTATTATTACTAAAAGTTGAAGGAGAGAGAGAGAGAGAGAGATTCTCTCTTTATTCTTGATGATTCAGGTTTGTGATGACTGATGATAATAATGAAGTGGCATTCTTATAGAGTCCCTAAAGTCAGTCTCTTCATCTTTTGGACTGCCTGCCTCACACACACACACACACGCATCACAGATATGAAAAGGTTATGAGTGAAGAGAGGATTTAGGACATATACACAAAGTAATTGCTTTGGCTCAGGTAGTAACTGACTTTACCATTCGGCCATTGCACGGACTTGATGCATATTAATATTTTCTCTCGTATATTTTCCAATCATATGACGCCGTAATGATGGTGGGCCGGTGCCAAGAAAGACGGACGGGATGGATGGGGAAAAAACTCAAAATTTTAAACCCACCCACCACACACACTTTTAACATGGATGATGATGACCATCTCTCCCATTTTGCATTATCTATTGCTGTTTTGTGCAATGTGTACTGCATCTACATCGTGTGATGACTTAAGAGCTCAACCTCAACTCATCAGAGAAGAGTTTGTAGCCCAACTCTTTTCAACTCTTTGCAATAATTGCAATTTTTGTTGTGTTGTCTTCTTCATTATTTATTACTAACGAATATTACTTTCATGTGTACAACTTTAAACTTCTTGTAACAACCATCTCACCCTCACCTTTACCTTTACTCTAGAGATTTTTTAGACAGACTGGTGAGGATGAGACTTTATGCAATTTTGAGTTAACTAATTTTCCTTTCTCCCATTATATTTTAACTGTGGAATTTTTTCTTAGTCACAATTTTTGGGGTTTTAACTTGCGTCACTCACAAAAAATATTATGAATGACCCTCTCTCTCTCTCTAGTGTTACATGCTAATTTACTCATTTTCTTTAAGCCAAATTTATTATGTCCTTTTCTTTGAACATTTTAAGGATGGTTGTGTATTTTTGAGAGATTGCAAATGTCAAATATTTGCAATTAATTAAACGATTTTTCAGTGAAAACGGAAACTGAACGATTTTCAATGGCGAGTCAACAGCCATAGAGTCATTTTCAAAGTCCCGCTCATCGCAGTCGGTTTTTTTTTCTCTGACAGGACAGAGCCGATTGTTTTCTGACATTTCGTTGACAACTTTGACCTCGGTTAACCTTTAATTGTAGTTTGGATTGATGTATCGTAGTGACGTGGGAGCCGGTGTGTCAGAATTGGATCCAATGGAGTCGGAAATTGAGCAACAGGAGAAGCCGAAGGGAAGAAGACATCGGAAAATGAGAATCCATCCTCAGAAGGAACAGGTAAGAAGAAAATTGTGATTTTCATTCAATGATTGTCATTAATAGTTAATTATTAACATGGTAAATGTGTGTCCAAGTCCGGGATAATGTTTTTCTGTGGTTTTCATATTGGAAAATTGACATTTAGTAGTGAGAAAATCATGATGACTAAGTACTTAACTTATGTTGTTGTTTTTTTTGACAGAAGAGAGAATTACTTGTAAGAGAACGAGCTGTTCATGAGGAAGGGGAACATTACAAGAATAATATTGTTGCAGAGTTGAATAAATTGAAGGCTAAGACTAATATGCCAATTGTTCAAGAAAATGGGCAACGGACTTTTGGCCCACCTCGAAATTGGCATGGTCCACCTCCTCCAAAAGGTACAGTTTTCCTACTTTTCCTTTTTGTTTTTTTTTTGTACCGATTCATAGTAATTATTCATTTCTTTTTTACTTTTGTTAATTGTCAGTCATGTATTAACAACAATACTTAATGTGGATATATTTAAGGTTGTGAAGTTTTTGTTGGAAAATTGCCTCGTTCCGTTTTCGAACCTCACTTGGTACCATTGTTTGAGAGATGTGGACCAATCTACGAGTTACGACTCATGATGGATTTTTCTGGAGAAAACAGAGGATTTTGTTTTGTCCAGTATACTAACCCGACCCATGCTCAACGAGCAATACGTGATCTGAATGACTATGAAATTCGGAAAGGTAAAATATTTTTTATACTTACAATACAGTGTCAAAGTTTTTTTTAAAAAAAAATACAGTATCAAGTATGATAATAATTAATTTTTATGGGACTCAGGTCGTCGAATTGGCGTCGTCAAATCCATGGACAACTGTCGTCTATTCATTGGAGGGATCCCAACAGATAAGACTGAATCGGAGATTTTTAGTGAAATGGATAAAATCACTGAAGGTGTCAAACGAGTCATTTCGTACCCTGCAATTGGTGAAGAGAAACCCAAGAATCGTGGATTTTGTTTCGTCGAGTACGAAAGTCACAAGTAAGTTAATATTACTAAGTAGAAGTATTAAATTTTCTCTCATAGTAGGTAAAGTCGAAATACCTTTTTTGTCTAGTTTTACATAAATTTTGTTTGTATAATAATAAAATAGATCAGCTGCCATGGCCCGTCGTAAATTGATTCCAGGAAAAATTACCATGTGGGGAGGAGTTGACGTGAACGTTGATTGGGCCGAGCCAGAACCAGAGGTAAATTAATTAATTTTAATGATTAGTAATAAGAATTTATTTCCTGATACACTATTGAAGTTTATCTTCAAAGTTATTCTCACTCTTCTCTATCTGTTCATGTTGCATGAAGGCCTTCATGGAGCACTACTTACTACAAACTTTTCGTAATTTATATTGTACTAACTATTGTCTATTACTAAACAATTTTACTACTGGTTAGTACTTAGTACATGTCTTTAAAAGATGATGACAATAATTTTATTAACTTTATTATTTTCCAGATAAAGACTTTGTACGTGGCAGGATTGTCCCTCAACACGACGGAAGAAACTCTGTATAAATTATTCAACAATGTGTCGAATCAAGGTGTTGAGAAAATCCAAAAGAAAAAGGATTTTGCTTTCATCCATTTTATTTCAAGAGAACAGGCAGACTCGGCTAAGCAGGAAATGAATGATAATATGGTTGATGGAAACATCATCCGAGTTTTGTGGGCAAAGGTCAAGCAACCCCAGCAGAACAACGACAGTCCAGTCAACAACAACCAGGGTTTCAACAATAAGAACAACAATGCAGTCATCCAAGCTTTCAACAATAATAATATTCGACATGTACATGGAAATTTTTCACCAAGTGGAAACTTATTTTCACCAAATAGAAACATCTTTTCTCCAATCCGAGATACTTTGGCAATGCAACAGCAACCATTTTATCCATTTGGAAGCAAATCACCAGGAGGTAATTTCAGAGATAATTTTACCATTCCGCACGTTTATCCTTTGGGACCAACGCAATATTTTCCCTGTGGAGGACCACCACCACAACAATATTTGGGATTTTAATGAGGAGGTATTACGTAATATGATACTTCTTTCGATTTTTGATATAGAGGTATTACCCAATATAGTACTTCTATCGATTTTTAAAATGAATTTAATTGAATGCCCCCTTTTATTATTTGTTATGTTTAAAAAGTAATAATTAGTTTTTGTTAGTTTGAATTTTTGTACATAACGTATATCTATATATGTACTAGAAGCGAATGACATGAATTAGACTAGAAATTTATAGTCAGTTTTCTCCAAGTTATTTTTACTTTTTAACAATTGTTGGAGAAATACTTGTGTGTGATCAATAGTCCACAAGCTTTTACAAATGAACTTTTTAACCCATTGATAATATGAATATGAATTTGTTGCATCAATAAAATTATTGATTCAAATTAAAACTTTTCAGTCTCTAACTTGGCAAAGATTTTTTTTTCACATTTAATTTAAATGATTTAAGTAATGCAAGTAATCAGATGAGGAAAGAGAGCAGTTAAATATGGGATTGTTTACTTTTTTACTTAGTAGGAAGAAAAAAAGATTGTATCACTAAATATCCTTTATCCCTAACCTTTTAAGCTTCATCTTCTTGCTCTCTCTCTCTCTCTCTGTCTGTCTTTCGTATTGTGAGACAAGACACAGAGCCACAAACAAATAAATTGTTATAGAGAATATACCGTAATGTGTTAATGCTTTAGAGAGCGCAGGGAGAGATATACCTAGTAAAGAGAGTGAGTGTACACAGATTGGAAGCTTTGGTTTTTTGTAAAGGGCAACGTCAGCTTGCAATTAAAACCAATCTTAAGACCAATCCATATTGGTCGTTGTAGTTGGTCGTGATGGTCATTATTTAATCCTCATATCTTGTGTTCAGAATATTAACAAGTTAAGTAGTAGTAGTAGTAGTAGTTGTGGTGGAGAGTGGGGAGAGTCGTTATCTTGCTTCTCCAAAAAGCACAGGTTTACAAGATAGCCTAGTCAACCTGAAGGAACAAGGTACAAACTAATATACTCTACTCTAGAGTATTACCTAGCAGTACATATAACTAGTAAGTAGTGAACATCTTTTAAACATTCTGTATGTCTAATTCAAAGACAAATTTCAAATCCAAAATTTCAGCCCATATACACATTACAGTTTATACTGGATGTGGATGGATGGATGTATGTGCATGTGTGTGTGGAATAGCTAGAGGATGTGTAGTAAAGGATGAACGTTATATTGCAATTAAAATTTAAAATCTAAGTTGTCTTTCGATGCAAGCTTCTGTCTTTTCTACTGTAAGTAACTGACTGCATGTAGTGTAATGTAGTATAGAGAGAAAATATTTTACATGTATTTCTCCTTTATTCTTTATACTACTTTACTTACTGTGTACACCTTTTCCGTGCGTGTAAGTAAAGAGAGAGTCAGTTGAGTGTAAGTAGTCGCATTTCAAGTAAGAAGTAGTTGGAAGTAGCTGCAAAAGTGGACAATCTGAAGACAATTCATTGTAATCGAACTTGCTTTGCATGTCTTACTTGACCCAAACCATCCATCCACACAAACGCACACTCACGCGTCTCCCCCCTCCATCTCTCTCTACCTATTTAATTCGCAATTTTATCCTCAATCCTTCCATAATCATCTCTCTCTCTTCTGTATAGAATGTAAAGCAATTCTTGTACAAAAAAGACTTTAGGATTGTTTGATGGCATTTCTTCTTACAGGGTGAACCAATACGCAATGTGATGTAGAGCTTGTATTATCTGTGTACTAGATAATGTCAGAGTAAGTAGCTCTCTTGTTAAAACTAATGAGACTCACAAGTTTTGAATTTTATATTATGCACAAAAGATGAGTTGAAAAATAGAGCGTCATGAGATTCACATGAAATTCAATTTCAGTAAAAAATATTATAATCTATTGTGTCAAGACCAGATTTTTGTGGGTGTGTATAACTGAAATGATGACTTTGTGGATCACCCTATACACTCTACACTCATCTCCAACCTCTGAACTGTCTAACAATATTTAATCTGCTTCACATGAATTCAAGGGAATTCAGTGTTATACAGTACAGTATAGAGATTAATTTTATTCAACTTGTATACCAAATCATCACTAATCGTTCGCCTGACTACAGTACATGCACCGTTAACTTTTTGACACTTGCTCTCCAATAATCCTCACATAATGTGAGTCACATTTCATCTTGTTTTTTTATTCCATCATTTTTTCCTCCCCATCTTCCTCTCTCTCAAAATACGTGCTTCGTCCACAGAAGGGTTTGAACACACACACACTCACTCACTTTATTATTTTATTTAGCTGTCATCATCACGATCGTCAACATTTCCTCAACCCTTCCCTCATTTCCTCTGTCTCTCTCTCTCTTTGTAGTACAGCCCTTTCTCCCTACACCGTGTGTGTGAGTATCTGTGTAATTTGTATTAATAATGGGTAGAGAGTGCCGTGGGGAATTTTGTATTCTCCACTTTGTACATTGTAAAATAAATTCAGTGTTCCAGTCCGAATCCTGCCACTTAGCACACACTCTAATGCAAATTACCCACTTTACTCAGTGCGTACTGGTTGTACTGTGTGTGTGTATGTGTGTGTCTGAATTTCCTTCGGCTGTTAGACCGGTGGAATTAATTGCAAAATTAGCCATTTCAAATTATGAGACGAGGTTTTTGGAGATTGTCCAGCCATAATTTTATAAGCCGCCATTCTTACTATTACGTCTACATTCCCCTTGCCCTTCTCCTTCAAAAACTGCTGCTGGATAGAGAGAGAGAGAGAGAAGTCTTGAAAATCATTTCTTGAAAACAAATGAAAAAACTAATTAAGAATCTTCAAGTTTCAAGAGTCAAGGGTTATTATGAGTGGATAACCAAGGAAATTAATTTCTTCATAATTTGTAATTGTGATGATGATGGCCCTTACTCCAATGTGTGTGTGTACAGAAGTAATAGACTTGCTTGTTGTTGTTGATACTTTCATGGGTGCTTTTTCTTAATTTAATTCCAGTGTGCTAAATCCCCTAGTTAATTCCACTTCCATCTCCTCCAGCCAAATTTTCCTGTGTGTATTTACACACACACACACAGGAGTAAAGAGGTTGGCTCTATTTTATGTGGTGAGCTCGTGCTGTTTCACCTTATCGAAAAAGTAATAGCTCGGACGATTAACATTACATTGAATACCATGCCTTATGCTATGTACCATCTCCTCTCCAAAATATGGATAGTTTTACTCGTCCCCGTCCAATCGCCTCCAGGTATACACAATATATACGTATAACATGGAAGCTTGTTCAACTTAAACGGATTAAATGTACTTTATTTTCTCCTTTACTCCTGGAACACCTCTACCATCATCATATGAACACACTCTCTCTTTCTGTCTCTGGCTACTTTTCATTCTCATCGTTATCTTCCTAGGGAAACATCATCAGACTCATTGGAGGCGAGGAGAAAAAATTAAAACAGTATGGGCACACACAGAGTCCACAACGAGAGAGAAAAAATAAAAACGTTCCAGGCCTCTCTTACAGATAGTCAATGTCGGACGTTTCTCACCATCTCCAACTTGGAAACGTACAATTTTTATATATAAGATCCGAAGAGGGATACTTTACTGAAAGGTTCGGAGGTTCCTTGAATTGTAAAAATATTGAATTTGGAGATTCAATTATTGTGTGTGTATTTTGAGGATTTATCTCACGTCCCGGATTTACTCAAAACATTAGATTCTTCATCATGTGTGTGTGTGTGAAGTAAAATTGGAGGAAATGATGATCGACGGATTTTCGGATGGATTGACTTGACGCCGTTCGATCATATTTAGAAAGTTTCTGGTGAAACTAACTATTACAGTGTTTGAACTATCAAAGGCTGGAATTAAAATTTTGAAAAGTTAAATTTTTCATGAAAAAAAATATTAAAAATTAATCTTTATCCAGAGGGTTCGTTGGTGGCTAGTAGGGTATTAATAATAGAATGGGTAGTTTGCCCTTTATGCTATTCCCTTTTAGTGTGTGTGTGTAGACATGGATGAAAGGAAGAATTAAAATTCAAAATTGAGCCTGGTTCCATAAAAGCCCAGCAATAAATTACATTGGTAGCCACGCTATACTACACGTTGTGTACCTGTGTGTGTGTGGAGCCGTCACTTTTTGGGCTTGAAGAGGGGTTGAAATTGGGAGAGGGTGGAAAAAGAAGTAGGAAGAAGATGGAAGGAGGAGAACAGTCAGAACAGATAGAGAGAAGAACTAATTGAAAATTTGGCGAAAATATCGTCTCCCTTGGTAAAGAGTGTAGCTGACCCCTTCTGTGGTAATCTACATTAATTTAAAATTACGAGATTGATGGTTTGGCTTTTGACTTTAGTTCATGGACTTGGCTATATAACATTGTATACACAGTAATTTTTGGTCCTTGTATTCCTTCCTCCGTTTTAACATTTGCTCCTACTTCTTTCCCATGTTACAGTTTTGTCTCTATCTTTCTGGTTTGGCTAGTTTGTTCTTCTCTCTACTCTTCTTCCTACACACACACAAACACCGTCAGCCCAGTCACTTATATTGCATTTTACACACTCTCCAGCAATTTACACTCCACAACATTCCCCACTAATTTATTTACGTTTCTTCTTCCTTCGTCTTCCCTCACAATTGTTCTCCTTTTCCTTTCGAACTATCCCCTCCTCCCTAGCTTTTTGTAGTGAGTAATTGAGGAGGTCCCACACAAACGAGGAGATCCATTTCCTCTCGAATTGTAACCAATGTGTTATTTTAATCTATTTTCAAAATTAGTAAAGGAATTTTAAAATACATTCCTGGAGGTCCTTTCTTTCGATCAGTGTCTTGTTTAATTAGTCTAATTGATTTTATTCTCTACATTAATGAATTAGCTTCCACGCCGTTTGCCAGTTTTGACTGCGTAGAGGTGGAAATAAAGATTACAGTTCGAAGTTGTTGCGACTTGGTCGCAAAAGCTTTAAAAGATTAATATTTTTGAAATTTAAATATTATTGCGATATTTACCACATTCACTCCATTTAGAACGTTCAAAAAATACACGATGGTATGTACTGAAATGGACGGGGTATGAGGCTGGAAGGAAATAGTGTGCCTCGAAATTTTATTCTTCTTTTTATTAAGAATCAGATTGTAGGTACGAGGATCCATGTTTTTGTCCAAGGAATGGCGTGCACAGAATCTTATTTCTCTTTCCTTCCATTTTCCTACAAAATGATACACTTCTCTCTCTCTCTCCACACACAACACACACTTCTACTTTTGGTGCTGACGATGAGCTTAAATCTTAATCGTAGGCAGTGTGTGTGTGTGTGTAGCTTTTACTGCCGTTGTTTTGTTGTTTGGGAAAACTACTCTCCCCTTCTCCGTCGAGGAATTCGAGTTCCCAGCTATTTTCTACTTGCAATTTAACGGCTTGAGCTCTCTCTTGGTTAAATATCTTGTTAGGTGTGTGTGTGTGTGTGTATGGAGGATCTCGAGGAAAAACGTCGTCGTTCCAAACTCACAGTTCCCAATCTCCAATTTTTTTCTCCTGGAAAAAGGATGGCGTTGAGTACAAGATAAACGGGAGAGACTGGACTCGGGACTAAAAATTTGTTTCGTGATGATGATGATGAAAGAAAATTGAATTTAAATTGTAAACATGGGAACCGATTTCCTCTTTTTTTATCTAGATATACCACCCACCCCATGTACTTTAACCTATTAAACGGTCCTCTATTCCCCTATCACGCCATTCCTCCTCCCCGAGAGAGAGAGAGAGAGAGAAGTTAATATAGAGATTTTAATTTCCGCCCAAATATTTCGATTTTTTTTCCCTTTCTGTATCCACCTTGTTTACTTCTATCTCTCTCAGCCTTGTTAGCTGACAGTGTGTGTGTGCGGGGGTGGAAGATTGAATAATTTTTGTGCACACAAGAATGTACTCTCAAAAAATTTTGTGAGGAGTAAATTGGGACAGGAGAACCCGTAATACTAGCCCCAGCGTGCTTCATGCTTGTATGACCATGGCGAAGGATGAGGAGGAGGAGAGAATTATTTGAAGCGAACCTTATGGACGTATTGATTGCCTACGTAAACAAACCCATTTTATATCTTTTAAAATAAAATTTCATGCTCTTTCTACTCCCCACACTGCACTGAAAAATCTCTAGTCAACCAGAAATGATTACTCTTTGAATGAAATTTCCGGCCTCCCCTCCCTTCAATCGAACACAAAATCACGGGGGTTTTTTACACTCTTTTGCCAATGGGCAGTCTTGTGTCCGGCCACGAGTGTCTTTTTGCACTGTCATTTTGTTCTCCTTTTTTACACAAAAGGGGTAAAAAATGGGGAGGCCTTTTTTGGGAATTAAATATTGTTTTAAAATTAATTTTAATTATTTGAAATCCAATCGAATTCCATGCGACGCCTCGACGCCGTTCGATAAGTTTAACTCTACTTCTAGCACTTTATTACTTTAGTTGACATCGCTGACAGACTTTTTGTGGATTGTTAGTGACTTTGTATAATTTGAATGGGGTGTAAAAAAGTGAGTTCAAAAATATGCATAATTACTCTGAATAAATACTCCCCCTCCTCTCTCACTCTCCCTAAATTCTGAGGCATGCGATGCATGGAAAGATTTTGAACGGAAATTCCAGCCTAAAATTAAATCGTATCGTAAAAAGATCCCATGCAACCCTCTCTTTCTCTCTCTCTCTCGTAGTGTGTGTGTGTGTCTCACAGACATACAGAAGGTGCCAGAGCATATTTAAGGCACACAAACTCACCAAAAAATCCCAAGTCTCTCCCCAAATTCTCAAAAAACTCTAAGAATAATGATGTAGCAAAGTTGGTGATGGTTCTACTCAGTACAGAGTACATCCACACAGACACACACACACTTGGTAGAAAAACGGTGGACAAAACTGTGGAGGATTCCTTGGAATCAAAATCAACACAAGCATATCCTCTCAGTCTACCTCAGAGATACACGTACGTCAAGAATTTTCATTGGCTTTTTTGGGGTTTCTCTCTAGTCCTCTCTCTTCTACACTTTAGTGTACAGTGTATGTGTGTGTGTGAGGAGAGGGAATAAAAAGGAACGATTTAGCTGATGCTGAGGCTGACTAGTCACTGCTCAAGTGGAAATTGCCATCAAAGTCATGTCATCGCATCGTCGTCTTGGTCCTCCTCCTTCTCTGTCGCATCTGAATTTGGATTCCAACTCTTTGGAATTACATATGTACGTCTTGACAAAGGTACACACACACACACGCTCACACACACAGACACAGTGAGAGAGGATGAGGGAGGTTGATTTTCAAGTGAAGCCAATGGAGGGCTTGAAGAGCAATATGAAATCATTGAAGTGAAACAAATGATTCACCAGAGACGAGGAAGGGAGAGAGAGACGAGAGGAAACCCAAAAACTTGCCACCGCTGCTGAGGACGACGATTACCTCGTATGACTTTGTACTTGGCTAAGGGAGGAGGAGGAGGATGGGACAACACAGACAGGAAGACAGAGTGATGTGGCAGTTTTTGGTTAATCTTGCCATGTTTAACTTGCAATTTTTTCAATTTTTTCCATCCCCTCCCTCTCCCTCTCTCTCTCTCTCTACCTGCTCTGATTGACTACATTACTATGTTAAACTCACAAAAGAGTCTAGTCCATACCTTATCATTATATACCCTATTCTGACTATCATAATCATCCTGCCTCTCCGTCTGTCTCTGTGTGTGTGTGTGTGTGTGTGGAGACTGGGAAAGGGACAAAGACAAAGACAAAAACAAAAACCAACGGTCACCGCTACACATGACATGTACCATTCTTTTATATGAGGGGTTTATATATGGATGGCGACCGCAGTTGTTAGGTCTCCTCTATAAACGACAGTGAACGTTCAAAGTGCTGTGTAGTACATGGCATGAATGTGGAACTCTCTCTTCCATCTTACATAAGAGAAAGAGAGGAGGAGGAGATTTTTTATAGACAAGACAACTCACCTGCCGGAAAAATCTAATGGATTTTTATGAACCGGACAATTTAACACCACACCATTCCACTTTTACCATAAATGTACACTCAGGACAAGCACTGCACAGAGCATTCAGGCTATATTTATTACACACACACACACACACATAGAGAGAGAGAGTGGAACTTGAAATGGAGCCATAATGTTTCAAATTGTGCAAAAAGAAATTTTTTTCTAAAGCGGAGAGCAGGAGAAAATTATTCACTTCCTAATCCCAATTTTAAATTCACACTTACAGAAATCTTTCTCCTCCTCTCTGACGTAGTGTCAACGAAGGAGCAGTCAGAAGAGCATGTCGTAATTAGAGTTCAGTTTTCTACACGGTGCTTTGCATGAATTGTTTGGAGAGCGACGAGAAACGTCCAGAGAAATTCGTTAAAGCTCGACGCCGATCACAATACAAAAGTCGATTTTTGGGTCCAATACATTTTAGTTTTCTCTGGGGACAAATATTTTGAATTATCTTTTTCGAAAAATAAAACAAAGAATTGAATTTTGACAAAAAAGTATTTTCGACTGTCTAAATCCCTCATGCATTTTATTGTGTGTGTGTGTGTGTGTGTGTGTAAAAGGGTGAGGAGAGAGAGAAAAAAATTCAACTTTGTTGTGGTGGACGTGTGAGTGTGTGTCGTTCTCATATTAAGTGAGATCCCGGGTCCAAGAAAGAGAGAAAAAGAGTTTTGGGTTAGGAGAGCAGAGCGGGTCCATAAATAAATAAAGTCAAGGTAGAGTAGAAGAGGTAAATCGAAGGAGGGAGGGAGGAAATGTGACTGCATGTGTGTGTGTGTGTGTGGATCTCGTGGCTTTGGTCATGGAATGGTTTTATACGATGTCAGTCCTTTTCGCCTCACGAACAACGAATTTTATGTGAAACGAACTTAAAAAGTTATAAAGGAGTTTTTTTTATGACCAGGTTGTTCATCTTCATCTTGGCAAAGAAGAGGGAGAAGTCTAAAGTCTTCCTTATGGTCACCAATAAGGAGGACGATGTGTCAGTGTCACTACACACACCAAATTTCATGGCTCACAATGGCCACCTTCTTATTTTATGTACTCTCCGCTCTCTTTCTCTCTCTCCTCCGGAGAAGTGGAGGGTCTCTGAGGAATTCATAATAAAAATTTTGAGAAGGGGGAAATGTATAAAAATTTCAAAATTATTATTATTTCACTATGGCTGGAAACGGAGTGTGAGTGGGTGGAGGATATTCAGGCTGCTTTGAATGCGAGGATCGTAGTGGAAAAGTCGTTGGTAATTCG
Organism: Pygmarrhopalites habei; assembly: GCA_009870185.1. NCBI lineage: Eukaryota > Metazoa > Arthropoda > Collembola > Symphypleona > Arrhopalitidae > Pygmarrhopalites > Pygmarrhopalites habei. Next base: position 9,429 of record WJFB01000682.1, on the reverse strand, counting down.
GGATCGTAATTGTGATCGTGATATGGCGATAAAAAATGAAACAGATACATTCCCGTATGACGGAGTCGAGTCTGAGGCCCTTTAAAAAATTTTATTCGTCTGCGTCTCGTGGAAGAGGAGGTAGAATAAATTGTTAGCGAGAATGTGCAAGGTTAATGTGTGGAAGTTAATGCTCTTTAGCCTAATTCATAGAATAATTCGAAATTATTATTTTGAGGATCCAAAGTAAAAAAAAAATATTGGATCACAATTTTTTAAAAGTTAAAATAAATAAGAATTTTTGTTGCACTTGGACGCCGTTTACTGTGACTTGGGTCACTTTTGGTCGGACAAGAAACACAAGAACAATTGGGTTCTGGACATTTTTTTGGCTAGTGTGATTTTCTACCAGAATAGCTAATTTTCAAAAAAATCTACTCCATTCACAGAAAATTTTTGAAAAAATTTCTACTAAAATCCAAATACTTTTTAGACACAAAATGGAATCTAATTAATAATTATGACTCCCCCCATTCTCTCCTGTTCATGCCTGCCACAAACTTCCTGGCACACACACATTCCCTCCACTTGACTTGACTCCAGGGGAGTAAAAGGCACAAATTGGAGAGGAAGAGAGAGAGGAGGAGGAAGGAATCTAGTTAATAATGATTTCAACATTTGAGGGAACACAAGTGAATGATTGATGAGAGATAATCCCAGAACGAGTGTACATAACTTGTACACTCGAAACATGGCCACAGCACATAGAATAAAGATAAGAGAGAGAGAGGGAGAGAGTGGTGTGTGTGTGATATCCTGATTCTTCATAGATCCAAAAAGTGGAATTTTATACGTTGCTACAACCAGAGAAAGAGAGAGAGACAGGATAAGATCAAGCAAAATGCCAAACGTCCAGCATATCTTTACCCTAGTCAGAGAAACACACGTAACAAAATACGGAGAGAGAGGCCAATGAGCATTAACTGTGTGAAGCATGTGTCCAACGAGATCAACACAAAGACTAATGTTGAAAACAAAGCTTCGCATGGAGGAGGAGGAGGAGGAGGAGGAGGGGAGGAGGAGAAAAAAAAGGCTACGGATTAATTAAAGTGGAGACGAAGGTGAGTCTGGAGTTTTTGCGTTGAGTGTAGGTACCCAGGGAGAACAGGTGCTGAGAATTTGATATATATATTGTGTGTGTGTGTGTGGATCAGATACACATACGCGTCATCCATGCACAGTCCGCATTTCGACAGAAATTCAAACCCCACATTAAATTCTTCTCTTAATTAATTACATCCTGCTCCCCCCATCATATTATTCCTCAAGACGGATTATTACTTTGCGCGAATATTTTACTCCAGTCTCTGTCTCTCTTTACATGTGTGCCAGGTATACACACACACACTCTCTCTCTCTCTCTCTCTCTGTGGATTTTGCAGCTTTGTCTTTTAGCCTGGGCGTTTTTATTTTGTGCCTTATGTAATGGACACGGTTTTGTGGGTTTTGAAAAGACAAGAGAAAAAAAAGTTGGAGGAATTCCCTCCTCCCACTCTATTTATTATTGTCTCCCATCTATTAAGTCCAATTAAATTTAATTGGGTATTTATGCTGCGCAAAATAATTTTAGTGAATCCCTACACAACACACACACACACACACACACACATATTTCCTGCCTCCATCTTTCTCCTCCTCCTCTTGAACCATGTCAGCGTCATCAGGGAGGAATGCGAAGAAGTCAAGTAATGGTGAAGAATGGCAAATTTGTGAAGACTGAGGGTAAGAGAAAAAAAAGGGATTTGCAAAAAAAAATAGTGTACACACTCTGTAAATTGTAAATGGGGGCGATAAGAAGGGCTTAGGCTCATAGGCACACACATTGGCATTTTACTTTTGATTACGTGAAGATGGATGGCATTGGGTTTCGGAGGAGATGGCATTTAATTGAAATGCAAATTGTTCATTCACAGAGAGAGAGGAAGAGAGAGAGAGAGAGAGAGAGAGAAGGAGAAGAAGAGATGAGAGATGATGGTGGGGAAAAAATGTGTTAGAAAAATCCTGGCTGTAGGCTCTCTTCGTGTGTGTGTGTGTGTGTATGTGTGGATCTCGGAGAAGACTCGTACGTGTTTGTGTTTGTGGCTTTTGGAAGCACGAGAATTTCAAACTTCAACACACACACACACTACACAGTGCATATAGAAGAAGGAGAGGGAGAGGAGTTTCCCAGTTGAAGAAGACGAAGAAAAAGACGGAGGAGAGAGATAGGAAGAGAGAGAGAGAAGGGAAAAAAGTAGACAAATGTACAAAAAAATGATGGTGTGTATGTTTGTTGTTGTTGTTGTTGCTGCTGTGGATGGTGTATAAATCTACAGCCTCGTTACATCAAGGTAAACTGGAATTCGTCTCTCTCTCTCTACAGATAGACAGACAAGAGAGAGAGAGAGGAAGAGAATCCTGTCAATCCTCAAGTTTAAGCTCAAGACCAACTCGGTATTATCCCTTATCTCTCAACCTTACACAATTGTACAGATACATGAGGGTATAAAAAAGGGTCTTTGATTAGCCTACACTACACTACAGTGTGTGTGTGTGGAGGTGGATGACGTAGATGTGGAAGAGAGAATTTATTTTGTCATAAAATTCTCAATCGATTTAATCAATTGTCCCGTCGCGTCACATACAATGTACGCTACAAAAATTTGTTCACTTCCACGCCGTTCGTCAAATTTTCGGCCATTTCAGTCGCAAGCAGAACTCATGTAATCTTTATAATTGTAGCGAAAAGTTAGAGATTTAATTTTTTGATTATTTTTCAAAATTTTGCATCCTCACACAAATGAGAATTTGTACATAAAGACGAGGAATTTGTTACTTCATCTCATAAATGTCCGACTCATCAAATGTCATTAGTGACCTCAGCGAGCCTTACCATTTTTTTCAAAATTTTTTCCAAAGGAATGTACACATCTAAATTGTGAGGTTGTCTTGAAGTGGACATTTATAAATCCATATAAACATTATCTCTGCCACTGCCTTTGCTTGCACACACGCACAGATTATCATACGAATAATGCTCCTTTGCCTTAAATCATCATTAGACCCTCTTCTCTCTTTCTCGCTGTGTGTGTGTGTGTGTCAAAAAACTTTTCTCCACCGCATCCTCCTCAAATATCCTACAGCCTACGTAGGAATATAATGCACAAAAATTTATACATGCGAATGCTATTCTCTCCTTCCTTTTTTTCCCTCTAAGCTACAATTTACACGCACAAATGGCCACATCTTCCTCTCTCCATCTTTTCCATATGGTCATCTCCCGTTTGGCCGTAACGACGGCTCGGGAAAAAAAGGAAGAGAAAATACAAACAAGAAAGAAAAGACTCAAATGATGTGAGATCATTTCCATCTCCATTATAATTTTTTCCCTCTCTCTTCCTCTCTCTCTCGCTCTCTGATGTATCCACATTTAATATAGCATTACAATCTGCTCCTGTGTACACTAGTGTACAGTATAAGGGGTGAAGGCTATCTCTGGCTTCGTAGCCCATTAGCTTCAGTTCTACTAACATACCGACAGTTAAATTCACATTAGTTTGGAAAAATCCATGAAAAACGCTTACCCCGCAATTCATCATATCTCACTCTCAGCATCGTTCCTTACTCTGCTTGTAGTGTGTGTGTGCAAAAAATAATAATAATAATAAATAAAATCTTCAGCAGCCACCACCAACCACCACCACAACAACAACAACAGCAAAAGCAAAACACCTTCCATTCGTTACGAGGAGCAGAGAAAAATATTTTTAAAATTTATTTTTCTCTGACCAAACCTCTTTCTCTCCATATCTCACTGCTCGAATAGAATTATGATGACCGCTTATCTACAAGAAAATGGGCTGTTTTAACGCCGCTCCGTCCTACTCTCCACACAGACAAACAGACACGAGCTGTGTAAATTAATGTAAATGCAAGGAAAAGAGAGAGAGAGAGAGAGACAGAAATGTTTCCGCTTTTTCTCGCAAAAGAAGCATAGAGTTTTGTACTGTATCTCATCATATCTTCTTCATAATCATAATTTACGTGCTTAATATTTATTCCCGTGTCTACAGTGCCAGTACAAACTATCTTCCTTACATACAGATACAAGACCCAAGTTCTGCCCTGGCCTTTTTTCCTCCTTTTTTGCTAGGAAGATTCTGGTTTTTTTGGATTGTGTGCACTGCAGTCCTGGGTTCTCATTACTTAGGCTTAGAGAGAGAGATAGCGGGGAAGAAAATTCTGAGATATTATGCTTATAAGGCTTCTCTCCGGCTCCTGTCGAAAGAAGACGGGGAGGAGGAAGGAGGAGGATGGAGTGAGTGTGGTAAAAGAAATATTATGCCATAATGGAATGGAGCCAAAGTCTTTCCCATAGCAAAGAAGAGAGTGCAAAATGTGAAGACCTCGTCAGGTGGTGATGAAATGAACGTCTCTGTTTATCTTATGCTGCAAGAAGACCAAAAGTTTATTTTCCCCCTGCCCTATCTTTACTCTGTGTGTGTGTGAGGAAATCAGGAGTCAAGTTGAGTCCACACACAAAACTATTTTGTAAGGCCTTGTTTCTTTAATCTCCAGAATAGAGAGGGAGGGAGAAAGAGAAGGGGGAGTGAATCCAATCCAAATTCCGACGCTTTTATCTCTCTCAATCCGGGTAAAATGTGTACAAGAGACAGAAAGTGTGTGTGTCTCTCCCACTCTCCAATACCCGCCTGGAGATTAGCATAAACATATTTTGAGTATCAACTTTAAGTAATCAACTCATAAATCATTACACGTTATCCACTCGACGGATGAAAGACCAAGTGGATTTTTTTGGAAACTGGAAATCCTGCCAAATGTTGTCGTGGAGGGAAAGGAAGGGGAAAAAAGATATTGCAATTTTTTACAAGGGAAGAGTAGATTAATGATGTGAAATCCGGGGTTTTCAAATATTTACCAACATGGGGATTAAATTTGATGAATATTCAAGTCAACAAATGCACAGCAACCCAATGGTCTACCCATCTTTAGAATTATTAAATCCAAAAACTGGTGACATTCCCCAGAGTGGCGTCAAAGTCCAGCACATAAATTAATACGAAGTTTAATTTAACTTTTTAATTTTTAATAATTCGAAAACTGCTCGAATTCACCAAAGTGGCGTCAAGGTCCATCAATTAACTTGACCAATTCTTCATTTTAATAAATTTACGCCACAGCTAAAACTATCTCCAATTCTTGTAGTGTCAATAATAGGATTTAATATACAGAGTGGCGTCGAACTCCAACTTAATTCTCTAAAAAAAATTTCGGAAAAAACTTACATTTTTTTAGGATTTCCTCGTGACAGTCCTCGTCTTCCTTTGATTTACGTAGCGAAATTGGATACCTTTCCTCCTTCCGTCACTACACAGTCTATTTTCACTTTTTCTTCACACCTTCTTTTTCCCTCCGACTGGATCCTTCTCTCTCAACAGTGAGTTAGTCCAATGTCAATATTACTTACTGTGCTCTACTCCACACAAAATTCCATATTTCATGGTTGGCCACCGAACTATCCACGTGTAAAAAATTCCTCTTTCTTGTCAACTGTCCTTTTTATCTTAATCCCTCCTCTCAAATGTAAACAAATGAGTTGAGCAGAAAAAAATTCTTTTTCCTCGACAGTCTACAGTCAACTGCACAGAGTTCAAAGTATATTTTTAAGACTGATTTCTTTTAATACTAAATAGACGGTTGAATGTACGCTATCACAACTCTTTTTTAATCAGCATTACCTTCCTTCGGCTTACTTAATGTTTCTACGGCCGAGAGAGTTGTGGAGTTTCGGTGATTCAATTTGAACGTTTCTCTCACAGTGGAAGAGACTTGGTCAAAGAGGAGAACTTGACTCTTGTGTAAATTTCACTCTCCACACAAACACGAACACTTTTTTTGAGAGTTTTCTTCGAACCCCGCTACTCCTCCTCTACATTTACACACACTTGTTATATTTGCACTTGCTAAGTAAACGCTTATTTGTTTTGAAAACATGTACATTCACACCTCTTCACAAAGAGTGTGTGTTTTTACTGTGAGGAGGATCAGAAGAGTGGAAAAGAGTGTCTCTCTCTCTCTCTGTGTCTCTGACTCCTTGTCGTTTTCCTAATGGTTTTGTTCTCTATTTGCATTCGTCTTCTTCCCTGATATCCAGACACACACAAGCACACACAAGTGTAAATACAGGATCCTTCGAGTTTTCCTATGGCTTGTAGCTATTTTTCTTGTAATTTGTAAAGACGAAGAAGATGGGAGTACAAGTTAATCCTTCAGTTTCGCATACAGTCTTCTTGATTCTCAATTGAATCAGTTGCGAGTGCAACTGACAGCTGACTCGACTCTTTTTTTCTCTCTCTCTCTCTCTTTAGAACAACACACGCACATCCACACTGGTACATACAGGGAGTCAGACAATGGAAGCGGAAGACAAAAGCATAAAGGTGAGATTGAAGAAGAGTGGGATGATGATATAGTTATCTCTTGTTTTTGTTGTCGTCGTTGCCTACACACAAACACTCGCACACTCTAGTTCACTGCCCCGATCAAATTTCCGATAAAGTTCTCCAAGGGAACACAAAACACGTGAACGCTTCTCTTTCTTCTCTCTGATGTGTGTGTGTGTGTGTCGTGTGTGCTTGCATGAAATACCTTCCACTGTTTGTATTATTCCGACAGATTTATTTTCAATTTAATTTTAATATATTCGGAATTCCGTGCGCCGGGAGAGTTCGACGCCGATCAGGATTTTTGATGTTCTTGGAGGACTTTCAAGGAAACAAAGTTTCTTTCTGAAAATGTATGTTTTGTAATACACACAGTTTTTTCTCCCTGTGTCTCTGCTTCTTCTTTTTCTTTGTTGATGGATGGATGGATAGGCCGGAAGTGTATAGTTAAGTTCGTGCTTGAAAGTCGTTACAGAGTCTCACTGTGTAGTGTCTAAACAATGCAATGGAATGATGATGCTTCCGTCTCTTTTTCACCTTATTTTCTTATTTCCTTCCCCCCTCACAACAGTACAGCATTAGCAGTACAGTAGCAATGGAGAACTGTCTGAATATGGCAGAAGTAGCAGAATTTCAAGACACTGAAAACTGACGTCTCCTCTCCTTCAAAAAAAATTTCACATAATTTCCAAAGACTTTAACTCAACTACAATTTACTGTAATCCACCCTACCTTTATCCTGATTGTTTGGTTTTTACTTGTATTGTAGTACAAAAAATTGCAAAAATCCCAGGTAAAAAAGTGCACTAGAATCCTTCTCTCTGGTTTTTTTCTAGAATCCCAAAAATTCCCTTATATAGTCAATACAATTTATTTCTCTTCTTGTCTGGGGAGAGTAATAGAGGAGTGTAATGTATATTGTATTTTTCTAGAATTATTTGTCTTGTTCTCATTCCTCTCTCTCTCTCTCTGTTCTGACGGGGTTCGAGGTGCTTTACTCACACTCTCACTCTCCTACATGTGTCCAATATGTAGTGGAGAAGATGATGAAGATTTTGAAGATGAAGGCATTAAACCCCGGCTCACTGCATGCTGGCGTGAGACTCCATGTCCTTCTCTCTCTTCTCCTTCTTCCCTTCTTCGAATACACTTTCCATTAATCTTTTAAATGGTTCTGTCAGCTTTGGCCGGAGTCCGTGTATTTAATAAAAACTGTTCAAAGTCAAATGGAGAGAGCAGGGAGGAGACGGTAGGGTTACCTTCGGATCCTTCACATACACAGGTAATACACACAAGTCAACACACACACACTATCCACTGACTCTCTCAGTTAAAAAGAGGAGAACAAAAACAGAGAGGAGTGAGTGTGGGACGACATGAAAGAATGCAGAGTCTCAACTTCTGAGCTTTACACCTTCCAAAGTTCTTCGTGGATTCTTAAAGTCACTCTTCGACTGAGAGCAACGAAACGCCACTTGCTTCTCCTTACTGCACACTGCACAAACTGAAGACTGGGCTGACTTGACCAGGAGAAGAAGAATCACACACATGTATCCTCTGTAGTGTGTGTGTGTAGAAAGAGAGAGGACAGGTTTTCACTGTGGTTTCTAACGAGAATGCCTAGCGCATCTCTTGCCGTCTTCTTTCTATTGTGTTTGTACGGGGGATAAGAATTTTATACAGAAAAATTAACATGAGCTATCATAGGGCTATCATGGGAGTATAAAAATCATTTTTATGTGTGTAGCCAACAGCCACCTCTCACAACCACCTCAAGCATCTCTAAACAAAAAAGCATTTCACGTACGAGGCTTTATGTAGAGTGCAATGCAATGTGTGTCTGTGTGTGTGTGTAAGCCTTTATCTATATTATGCGAGAGAGAAAAGTCATGGATACTCATCCGAGTATCCTCCCTCTCCAGCCGAAGCCCATTTAAAATACAATGTGTGTGAGTGTGTGTGTATAAATAGGTGTATATCTGAAAAATCTTTTCCACGGGGTTATAGCGTTCTCTTTTCTCTCCTCAATGACATAATACCATGGGGAGTCCAACAATGTATTTTTATTACACAAGAGTAAAGGATGTACAGTGGAGAATATATTTTTATGAATTTTTATTATTATAAAGCCAGTGCGTGTTTTAAAAGCGTTATTGTTACACACTCTCTGTGGTGTGTGTCTACTATGCTATTCACACGATTGTACATATGTAAACGTTTTTTTAGCCAGCCCATTTTTCGCCGTCTCTTCCGCCCTCCCTTTTTTTCGGAGTCTGGGTCGTGGGTTTTGGGGGGAAAAGTGCTTTTTAAAAATTTTGAAAAATCAAACAGACAAATTTTCAGTATAAATGTAGACAGACAAAAAATACTAGAGGCAAACAGTCTTTGGTGGGGGTTCGGCAATTTTTGTGGAAACGTGTAAAAATCTGAATTTTTGTCGTAGCTGGACGCCGTTCACAAGGTTCTGGACCACCGTGGACGCTTTAGTAACTAGGTCGAGTAAGTAAATCGTCGTGTGTTAATCGGCTTCAAATATATCTTGAAATTTTTGAATTTCATTCAAAAATGTGTCTGGCTGTCTTGCCCTTCACACAGGGTTGAAATGCAATGGCTTGTTACACATATAATGACTCTTTCTGTAAATGTTCGTTTAGTTTAACTTCCACACACACAAATGCAATGCAATGTATGAAGACAAGGGTGTACAAAAGATATAGGAGTGAAGACTGGAGTCTGGAAGGGGATGTGTTACACACACAATAATTGAGGAGCAACAGCGTATGACCGTAGATACAAACTATTAAATAACACACACACACACACTCCAACAAGGAGATAGGCACAATGCATACAAATGAAATGTGTAGCTGTTGACTCTCCACACACACACACACACACACACACACACACACACACACACACACACACACACACACACACACACACA
>WJFB01000681.1:0-50954 GCA_009870185.1 Pygmarrhopalites habei | reverse complement strand
AGTAGCGAGTTTAAGTATTGACCTTTTGGAGGGGTTAGGAGTCCAATCAGGCCAATTACCTTGGCCTGACGACGAATACCAAGTTTATTAACCATATAAATAGTTTTGTCACTTACGAACACATTTTCGTTTTCAAATCGTCGTTTTATGTCCCTATGGGTGAGCCAACTTGGGAATAACCAAGAATTTTGCCCTCCACTTCCAGGTCAAATATCTTTGGTATTTTAGGTCACAGATTAAAATGACTGGGGAATCACAAAACCAACAGCCAATCTACTAATAAATCTAAGTCTTAGGTCACAGGCAACGCAGGGTGGCGTGACATTTGACATTTTTCAATCGGCAAAATAACTTGGTGGACCCTCAGTACATTTATACGCGTTTTTTCAGGATTGTGATCCTTACTCAAAGGGCTACATGTCCTTCACGCAGGTGAACCTTCAGAAATATCTTGACTGCAGTCTTGCTCGTCCAGTCCCACTTTTTCTTTTCTCCATTGAATTTCGAGGGAAAATGATGATAAAAAGTGAAAATATTGTTGCAAATAATAAGCAAACATATTTCTCAAAAGGGAAAAAACAAAAAATATGAGAGTTGAAACACGGCTATTTTCACACACACGTATATTTCCCGGAACACACAAGCACACACACACACACACAAGAAATGGAAGGTTATGTTATGTATGTGTCTGTTTGTTGATTTTCAGCTTCTCCAGGGACATTTGGTTCTTACTCTGTTCTCCTCCAGCAGACCATCAAAGTCACCTGTGCACAACGCTTGTTTTTATTTGTCGTTGGCCAATTACTCCTTCATCATCCTCGACTCCTGCCATTCCCCTCATCCTCCATCTCATCCCTTTCCTAAGGGCACCCCCCTCACCCTCCCACCAAACAAGAAGTGGAAGAAGGCACAGAGAAAATCAAAATAACTCACATTGTGCTCGTATTGGTCCACACATTGAACAAGTTCTGACACACACACACACATACACAGTGAGATTTGTATGATCTCATGTTATGTGAGGTTTTCCATCTGCTTCCAAAAAAATCCCTCCACATGCAAACATTTATCCGGAAAAGTTCACAGACGGAGAAAGACCAGAGAGAGAGAAATGATGATATAAAAAAATGAGAGACAGAAAGAGTCTACATCTTCATCTTCACAATGCATATTGGCTTCACCTACTTTCTCCCCAACAAAAAAATTATCTCTCTCCCTCCACCCTCCACACACACAATGAAAGGAGGACTTGACAAGACAGAAGAGGAAAGGAGGAGGAAGAAAACTTCCATTTTTGGAGAAAATTTTTGGATTACTTTTTTTTGTGTGCCCCCAAAAAAAATTCTGCAGGAGGAAAGATAAAGATTTTTGCAGGGGAAAGTGACGTCAAGAAGGGGAAGGGAAAAGTGTTGTGTAGAAGAGGAGGGAGTGAAAGTTTAAAATATATTGCAAAATTCCCAACTGTGGAAAATGGACCCAACAAATCTTTATGAATTTAATATTGAAAGGTGCGAATGCAAAAAAAATAAAATAAAAAATAAAACTGGAGACCAGGACCTGGACAATTTGTCTCCAGCTGCAGTTGTGCAGATTGGAATAAACTTTGAAGAAATTGGAGAAAGAAGAAAAATCAGTTTTTGGTGCAGAAAATTAATTTATTCAGTTTTTGAATTTTCAAAAATATTTTATTGTAGATTTTGTTTGCTAATTCACATTTTCTGTTGAAATATCCACAAATATTATATAAAAAATTTGTTGTACACTCAATTAAACGATTTTAGTTCAAGTATAAAATTGCGGACAAAACCTTTTTCTGAAGATTAAATATTTCCAAAAAAAATTACAAATGACTTTTTATGCTTTCCAACTTTCTCTTTCCTTCTCTGTAAATGGAAAAATGATTGTAAATCCCAAACAAAAATTTGTGCTCCCTGGACCTCCGTACAGATGAAAGGATGTACAAAATAATTCAGCTGACTTTCCTTTCCCGGAGAAAGTGGAGGAGAAAGAGAAAAAAATCAAAAGAGGAGAACAGCTGGAAGACATTGACAAAGGAATTTATGAGAGTAGAGTAGAGCTGAGTGGATGCAGACAGCTTTGGTTAAATTGTGGTTCCAAGGAACTAAACATGTAAATACACAAATTTGGGCACTGTAGACGAGAATGGTGTACACACAGTGACTCAAATGAATGACTTGTACGAATTACAAGAGATATATTAAGGAAGCAGGAGGGAGATTTAAGGGTTGAACGTCACATGAAATAAATTATGTACGGCGTTGCGTTATACACACAAAACCCCGTTTCTCTACTCTACTCTTCCCTTACCTTTTCTTTTCTCAAATTATTAATTGCTCCACTTGATCTTTTATTCACAGACCCTCTCTCTCCACACACACCATACCATCCTCCTCTGAGGAGGAAGAGGGAACATTTCCACGACCACCGGAAACCCTCATTAATATTTATGTAGTCATATGGTTCATTCCTAAATGATTTCCACATTATTATTGTCTCCATCTTACGTAATGAGCCTGGATTTCCGGGTTGTGCGTGTCCTTGTCGGACACACACACACACACTAGTGTGTGCCTATCATTCTTGATTAGAAACACTCACCATTCACCTAGAAGGGGCATGGATTGGACATTCAAATTTTTTTAAGGATGCCAGCTCAACAATTAGTGGTGTGACTGGAGACAGATTTCGGGAAGGTAAGATCTTTACTGTTGCGGGGCCCTGCGGGTAAGACACGGGAGGAGACGGGGATGAAAGGACTGCTTTCTACTACTGCTTTCCGGATTGGTCGATTTTGAAGATGGTGATGTGTAGTTGAAGAATGTGGTACAATGTAAGTTTCTAGGAAGAGCTTTTCTGTCTTAATCCGAATTTCGGGTTAAAATCTTGCTTTGTTTTCAGCAGCGACACTGGCAGCAGCAAATATTATGGGATGTGTACAAAGAGAGAGAGCGAAAGTAGAAAGAGGAAGAAAGGAATTTTCTCTGTTTTTGTTTTTTCCACTGTTGCGCCTTTTCCCTTTAAGCACGATTAAGATTAAGACGAAGGGAGTAGATTGCAGTGCAATGCGAAAGAGACAGAAGGAAGAGAGATAAAGAGAGAGAGAGAGAAATGGCGGAGAGAAAATGGAGAAAGTAGAGTTTTGTGGTTCTAATTCAACATTCACTTGTACAAAAAGAAAGAAAGAATTAGTCAAGCACGCACGGAACACAAACAGAACTAATATACGTATTATATACTACAAATCAAAAACCGTAAAAAGAAAAGTCCGGGTATTGTAGAAAAGAACCCGGAAATGATGAAAACGTTTCATCTAACTAGGAGTAAACATTTTTTGAGAACTTCTCTCTGAAAATGAGATTTTCAGCGGTTCTTTTAACACATTGTAGTTTTTACGGTAGTAGCCACACTGCCAAATTAACTGGCGGTTCAATTTGAAAGATTAAAATCTACAATTAGAAAAAACAAGACGTGGCCTTCATTCCTCAACGCAGAGATTCGAATGAGAAAAGAGGGGAAATGTTTTTGTAAACTGGAATTAGGATTAAAGTAATTGAAATTGATTTACGCTTCATTGTAAAAAAAATGTCTAATTTTTGTAACCCGGATTTTGAATTTCTCGGTTTTTAATGCTTAACATTGACCATATCTCTGACAAAATTGTGCGGGACAAATACTTTCTCTCATTTTATTGAAAGTTGCATTCCATGAATATGGAGGACGCATTGCACTAGATTAGATGATGATGGAGTTTGTGGTATGTGTGTGTGTGTGTGGAGGAAGAGAAAAGAAAGTTCTTTTGTTGTTGGATATTTTGGTCCTCACGTCGTGTCCTTGTGTTTCTGCCCGTGTCTCTGTAGTTGCCAAGTTTTGTGTGGGTTGTCGATGCTTTATTGTATTTATTTGATCTTGTACATGTTTTATGGACTGTCATTCCCGTCTCCCTCCCTCCCCTCCCCGCTTTCTTCATTGTGTTCTTCCTACAAATTGTACAAATGGTTGTACGCTAGGGTGACGACAGCGGATTTATTCTCTTCCATGATTCTCCTCCCTCGTTGCATGTGTCCCTTTAAGTGCAGCTTTCTCTCCCGCTCTCTCTCTCTCTCCAAAATCTCCCAATACGGAACATTTCATCACCAAAAAAATTCTTTTTTCTCAAAAAAGGCTGCTCCATTTCAAAATAAACGGTACGGTTAGTAATACATTAGTTTTCCACGTGGATGTCAGTTTCAAAAATTTGCGCCACTTTTCCTCCAGTATATTAGAAAGCACTTTGAAAATATTTCTTTGAAAAATATTGAACTGAATTTCTTTGGAAAAGGTCGTCAATACGTTGCGCCGAACTTTACCACGCAAAATTAATATTGAAATAAACTATGATTTTTTTTAAAAAAATATTGTACAGGACTTTCCCTACTTTCACCCTAGGTAAGGAGAGTCGCCAAAAAGGGGAGTTGAAAGAGGAGAGAAAGTAAGGGGGGGAAAGGTGAGGATTTGAGATTTTTTGGATTGTCCTGGAGGGAAAATCGATTATTAAAGATTTGGCCAGTCGACTGAACTAGTATATAATATTTCTGTAGTTTTTTTTCACAAGAGAAGAAGGGGAGAAAGAGGAGGATGGAAAGAGATGACGAAAAGAGAAAGGGACAGAATGGTCAGAGGAGGAGGACTCTAGAGAAAAAAACGGACATTGGTAGTCCACCTCTCCCTCCTCCTTTTCATACACACTCATATGTTGTTCCCAGTGGACTTTGTGCTGGTACAGTGCGGGTGTGTGTGTGTGTGTGTTGGAGTTGCCCAAGTTTAGTGGGAGAAAATTATGTTTCATTCGTTCAATGTGTTTCCACTTACACTCTCATGTGTCCCTGGAACAACATTTCTCTTCCTTTCTCTGTCTCTTTCAGTCTTTCTCCTTGTGCGGTTCTTTTCTTTCATTGCGTTGAATGTTTTTTCCCTGGTTTTCCTTCCTCCTTTCTTCCCCTTCCTTTCGTTTTGGGAAAGTATCGACAATCCCTCTCTCCCCCTTTGTTTCACACAAACACACTCAGAGAGAGAGAGAGTCGGAGCAGAGCCAGAAGTAGAAGATGGGCAGATGTGGCAAGAGATGTTGAGAGGAACCCAACTGTTACCACAGCAAGCAGCCACACACACACACACTAGCATAGACATACACGCACAGCAGCCGGAGAAAACAAGGAGAAAGTACAGTCAAATTCCCATCAACCTCAACTTACCCAGTCCATCCAGGAGGCGAAGAAGGAGAAAGAGGAGGAGGAGGATGGAAAGAAAAAACTTGTTAACCTACTCTACTGTGTTCAATCCCTCCTCACCGATTTTCCCAATTTCTTATTTATGGAGGAAAGAATGGGAGGAGCGGCCAGGGAAAGTGGTCAAAAATCGGTGAGAGTAAAAAATTCACAGTGACAAATCCACGCGACCATTTCCTTTTGCCTAAAAATAACCGGGAGAAAAGAGAGATTTTTGCAGTATAAATAGATGTGCGTCCACACACACACGCAAATGAACTGCAAAATATTTTTTTCGAAAAAATTAATTTAGACTAGATTGAAGTGTGTGTGGATTAAAATTTTTGAATTTCTCCCAAAATGAGACAAGACGTGTTTTCAAAAATTATTTTAAAAATTTCTCATTAAATTCTAGCGGCTAAATACAAACAAGAACAATTGTACTTGCCTGAAGGAAGCAACAATTTTCCCCCTTTATTCCCTCCCACCCACCCACACACACAGCTGCAGAAATTCAGGGAATTCAAGAAGAAAAGTGGTGTATGTGTGTGTGTGTGGCTGGCTCAGGTTTGCATCCAAGCACGCTCCACACAATTGTCTCAGCCAAACAAAGAATAGCCAACAACAAAACAAGAAGAAAAAATGGGGAGGGGAGGGGAAAACTTTTTTTTCGGAGCCGATGAAAGAGAAAAGGGGGGGGGGATTGTAGGCTGAATTTATATTTCATACAGTCCCCCTCCCCTTCCATCCCACACACACACACACAAATACCATCCACAATGGCTAACTATTATGTCCGCACGCTTAGCCCTGGCCCTCCCCTATAAATGTGTGTGTGCATGGAGGGGGAGAAAGAGAGTGAAAAGAGACAGCATGTATTTTATGTTGGAGAAAGGCACAATACACCCACATGCAAGGGCCGAGAGAGAGAGAGAGTGAGTGTGTGTGTGGACATCTGAGATGGTCTATATTTGTGGTGGGCATTCGTCCCTGTCCAGGGATTTCCAGCCATATTTCATGGATTTTTCCCTCCCTCTCCCTCCCTCCATCCTTCTCAAAAGTCGCTGTGGAAAGGGAGAGAGAAGGAAAAGAGAAAGCAGAGTATTTATGCTCTAATCTCCGACCACCGTTCCCCACACCTGTTACACTCCCTTCCACTCTATTTCAGTCCCCATCATCTAACGCCCTCCATCCCTCCCTCCTCTCTCTCTCCGGAGGGTCCAACACACACACACAACAAGGCAGACATGAGGTTCGATTTTCTCAATTCCACAATTTTATTGACTTACCGTAAAAAGGGGAGAAAGTCGGAAGACACAGTCGAGACGAGACAAGTGTGGGTCAGAGGAGGGTCAAAGCTGAGATTACAAGTCTAACTTCTTGCATAATGAAGGGTCAGAGGTCAAGTTGACTTGGTGCGGCTGTAAAATAAAGACGAGTACCAAAAATAAGAATTTTTTATAAGATTTATTTTTGAAATATAGTTTCTGGTTTAGAAATCATTCACGATCTCCCTGGGTTGTACTTTCACTTTTACATTAGTTCCGGCTGTCCATGTGTGTGTGTGTGTGTGTATGTGTGTGTGGGGGGGAGCATGTTTGTTCATAATGCAATATATTATTTCGAAATTCTCCACAACCGAGCTAAGATGAACGTTTTCTTCGAAAATCTTGAAACCAGTCATGAAATGAAGACACTTGTTCAATTCTCCTTCCTTGAAAAAATCCATTCACAATTTACAATTTATTAAAAAGTTTGCCCTCAAAATTAACATGAACTCCTCTCTCTTTTCTCCTCTTCCACACACTTCCCAAGATGCAAGTTGAGTGTGGCACTGGATTTTTCCTGAAGGGGGACCACTCCTTTTGCGGAGAGTGTAAAATTGAGTTATTTTACGATTATTTCTGAGAAGAGGAGGAGGACGGAGGAGACAGTCGAGATATTTTCTGAGATGGAGGAATGCGTTAAGTGTAAATATACCATAATAGAGAGTAGTAGAAAGAAAGAGAAAGTTTTTTTTGTTCCATTTTTGCAACTCAAGGCCAGTCGTAATACAGCAAAGGACTCTATAAAATATCGGATAAAAGTGCTCCTGTCTCTCTCCCTCTTTCTCCGGCTTCCTACACAAGAATTCTGTTTCTTGTCTCTGGCTGCTGCAGCAGAGAAACGATGTGATGTGATGGTGATGTGATGATCGGGAAATGGAACTCTCTCTCTCCGTTTCTCTCTAGGATGGAAATGGAAGTGGATGGATGACAAGTGAACATTCTATGTAGCATGACATGTACACATACCGGGGAAAACTGTTCTACATCTATAGATTTTATACAGAGAGAGAAAGAGAGGGAGAGGGAGAAAGTAGAGGAAAAATATGCTGAAATCAGCACATACTCTTAGCCTATGAGAACTTTTTTTTATCTCATTCATGCTTAGCTTAATCCATTCTCTTGGAATGTCAAAATATTATACAAGTTCTAGTCAAGTGAAACTACCACACACATATCCCACATGTACAGTCGTCTAATATCCCTCAAATAATGTTGCATTCTATGGACTGCCTTCCACAATTTACTTCATGTCTACCCTCGAAGAGGAAAGACAGAATCTTTTGGGTGAGGTAGATCAAATAGACAATGACTTTGGGTAAACTGTTCCATTATTCCAAGTAAGGAAAAATCGGGAATAATTTTCCTTCAAAATTGGTCCATCTAAAATTGAATTTCATATTTTAATTTTTTTTGCGTATAATAATTGAAGATATTTATGCAAAAAGTCTTTCGAAGAATCAAACAAAATTTTGAATTAAAATATGTTTTAAAAATTTACGATTTGTACTAGTGGAGCGAAGCCACACTACACCAAAAGCAGAACCAGAGCCTACCACTTTCACCCTTGATTGTGCTACCCCTGACTCTACTACTTTCTCCTCCTCCTTCAATGTAAACATTCTAATTGATGAGGACACAATTGGGTTGTCCCAAAACAATCCATAATCATTTTACATCCTCCCCGGTACAAGTCTCCTCCGATTCCGAGTTTATTGAAAATAATGGAGTTGTGCAAATTTCTTGCATACACTTTCTCCCACCCTCGCCAGAACAGTAGTAATGCACAGTGAAAAAAGGATGTGGGTGAGGAGAGGAGAAATGTTGGACGTGACTGAAAACAGATGAGAATTATGGGACTGGTAAATATTGCACCAAGCATAATCGTTAGAGCAGGCTGTGTGTCTGTGTCTATTGTGGGG
Source organism: Pygmarrhopalites habei (assembly GCA_009870185.1). Lineage (NCBI taxonomy): Eukaryota > Metazoa > Arthropoda > Collembola > Symphypleona > Arrhopalitidae > Pygmarrhopalites > Pygmarrhopalites habei. The sequence continues at coordinate 42,440 of WJFB01000681.1, read as the reverse complement.
ATGTTGGGGATAGTGCTATGCTGGTGGTGGAGAGAGTGGCAGTTATCGAATGATTAGAGAGAGAGAGATGCAGCTAACTATCTGTCCCTCCTCATATCTCTCCAGTACTGTGGATTATTGAGGAGGATGACGGTTTAGTATGCCCGTGGAGCTGGAGAGCGAAAAGTCTACCCTTTTTTCTCTTCTTTCAAATGCTAAATGCTCTCTTTTTGCATGTGGGCACTCTCCTCTGCTGCTTATCCTCCTCTGTCGAGGAGGAGGAGGATAAAAGTTGGCCTTCTGCTTCTGATGGCTTTCTCTGTGTCTGATGAGAGATGAGGAGGAAGGGAGGGAGGGAAGAGGGAAGCATGGAAAGTCCTTTGAGATGGAAGAATGCAATCAAATTCCAGAGACACACACACACACCCTGGAAAGGTGACACGGGAGGAGAAGGAGGAGGATCTGATCGACATGGCTTGAATTCAGAAATTATTTTGCCCCATATATTCTACTATAAGGTATTGACAGTCAGGAACAAATATGACTCCCGCATCTCCCTGCAAGAGGAGATTTTTTGTGAGTTTTTTCAACGGCGGGGATTCTGGAATTTTGAGGTCAAATTCTTGTTTCCAGAAATTTGAGACTTGAAAACGTGTACGTAGATTATATTTTTTTTGAATGGTAAACTAAATTCGGATGACGCATTTGGAGAGATTGTGAACATTATATTTTACAAAGTTTGCAATCTGATTTGTTGATTTTAATTAGGATATTTCATTTTTTTGAGGATGTATAATAAATTGTAGCAATTTATAAGTGGAGGAGAAATTGAGTCGGGATTTAAAAAAATGTTTGGACTAATGACTACAATTTGTATTCAAGTGGCTACCTCCACTCCCGGATCACTCCCCATCTTCTTGTGCGTGTGTGTGTGTGTCTATTTTGGCAGATGAACTCATTATTTTTTCATACATTTTTCCTTCCCTGCTTTGGAGAGAGTGGTTTAGAGTACACAAAATTGAGAAGATCATAAACAAAGTAGTTTATCGATCATGATGAGCATCATCCTCATCCAAAATGGGGAAAGTTGTGAGTAATTCTGACTCTCACAAAAAAGGGACACTTGAACTAAAAATAGATCTAGAAGTGGATATTTTTGTAAAATTTCTTAAATTAATTCTTGTCCTCAAGTTAATAATAAAATGAAATATTGTTTTCTGATTGAATATTTTTTTAAATAAATTGTATATTTTCTTCTTCTCAGCTGTTGCTCACCCTCGCCATAAATCCTTTATTCCCTTTTCACTGGGAAATAAAGCCTCAATCATTTGCATGCAATGCAATGCATTGGCCAATCCCACAACCCCATAAATAACTTTCTCTTTTATACGTAAGATAAAAAAACGGAATTTCTTCTTCTCCTCCCCATCTTTCGGATTGATGAATTGAACCAAAGCAAAAGAATACACACACACACAAATACATACGGTTCGAATTCAGAATGATTTATGCTTCCGTTTTCATCGCCTTTTCCTCCTCCGCCCCGGGTTTCTCGGTTTCTATTGAATTTCCGGGAACTGTCTTTTTTGTCAAAACATTCAACAATCATATTCTCAATTGTTCCTTTCCTTTAAATCAGGATTCGCCATTAATAATTAATGTACGGCTGTCAACATTGCAAATAATTTCAAAAAGTCTATTTACAAAATTTACAAAAAAAAAGTATTACATTTTGTTAAGAAATCCCGACCTACGTCTAGTCTAGACGCGGGTTGTTTTGAATTTTTGTTTAGTACATTTGTTGCCTATTTTCTACTCTGTATTTTCTCTCGAGTAGGTCAAAGGTGAGAAAATATGGAGCTGACAAGATGGAAATGGAATTTGAAGGGAAAAAAATTGTCCATTTTTAGGATGATGGGCCATCGTCATCCCGATTTCCCGTGACCAAGAAAATTTACAAGGTAATTTAGCATTGTGTGGGGTAGAGGGAAGCGATAGGGAAATTGTTCACATATTTTATGTTAATTCCTATGGAGTGGCATCAAAAAAATTCCATATAATGTAGTGTGTGTACATATATATATTCAGATAAATTGCAAAGCTTCATTCGATACCCATTCAGCTCGGCGTCTCCAAAAAATGCACAATTTCTGAGAGAGAAAGTGTGTGTGTGGTCCTTTTTTACATAGACGAGAGAGAGATAAAATATAGTATACATGAATTCAAATGTACACTCACAACTCAACATGGATCCTCATAAATGTGGAGGAGGCCATCAGATCCTTCTCTCCACATTCCAGTGTGTGTGTGCGTGTGTGTGTGTGGCACACTGTGGTGTTGGATAAAAGGGAGAGAAGGATGAAACGATTACCTCTGCAGTAATGTGTGTGTGTGGTAAACTTACCGTTTGCCGCATCCTCTAAATGGTCAAAGTAAATCCAAAAATTCGGTATCCGGAGTAAGAAAAAAAAGGTAGGGAAAAAAGGAGAAAATAGTAAAAATACTGTAGAGGGGAAAGAAGAGGAGACATAAAACAACCTTTAACTTGGATTCGAGGGAGGGAGAAAAGGACAACCATCCTGACTTGTACTTCCCTTTTTCCCACATTATTCAAATGGAGAATATGGGAAGAGGGTGAACACACAAATCTCGTCCCTTTTCTTTCCCGGGTAAGTTATCCAAATTTTTTTGTCTGCTCAAAACATTTTTCCATCACCCGATTCTGTCTCTCGTGGAGGAGGGAAAAGTGGGAGGGAGTAAGGAAATCTTTCAATATCCAATTCATCATCCAAATTCAATTATTCTATTTCGAGGAGGAGAGGAAGGGAAGGGACTAATTTTTGGTCCTCATCAAAAAAAGAAAAAAATATTTTCTCCTTACAAAGATTAAGACCTTCTGAAAAAGATAAACCTTTTGGAAAAAGAGGGTGAAATGAAGTAGAATTTCACTGTATAATAAAAAAAGATTTCCAAGGGTGTTCGTAAGGGATGGTTTCTTCCGTGCTCACTTTTTTTGATCTCCCCGGATGCCCCACAAAAGTATTAGAGGGGCTGAGGAAAATGTAAATATTCACAAAAAAAATCATCCCTCCTCCTTTCTCTCTCTCTCTCTCGTACGCACACACACACTGGGGAGAGGTAGGAGGGGAGAATATGATCATGTGGATGAAGATGAAAATTTCGAGTTTGAATCGAGGGGAATTAAGCATCAAAGGGAGGGAAGGAGGGAGAGGAGGGGATCTCCGAATTATGCGATCCGAAATCATCCCTCCTTCTCTCTCTCTATCTCTCTGTGCCTGTGTCCCTGTGTGTGTTACATGCAAAACAGCTGTGAAAATACAAGGGGAAAATGTCTGGATTTTGAACCCCCTCTACACACTACACACATTAAATTTCCTCATCCACACACACACACAAGGTACAGCCTTTCCATTGTTTGTGTGTGGAGGTACAAGGGACGTGTAAATGTAAATTTTTTTCTCTTGAAGAGGGGAAAGTCGAATCAGGGGAAAGTTCTCATTCTTCATGGCAAAGTTCAAGTGATGTCAAAAATGCTTCGTTCGTGCTTCACTTCTTTTCCTTTGCTTGGGTGTGTGCGTGGTGTGTGTGTGTCTCAAAATTTATGGCTGACCACACATTTTACGTTTGTGGAATAAAAATTTTGCATACAATAATAGAACTCAGAAAAGATGTAAGAAAGGGGGAGAAAGTGATAGGTGAGCTGGAGCAGTCATGTCAAACAATGTGTCCTCTTCGTTTTGTCTCTTTTTTAAAAAAATTCTCCTTTTGAGAGAAAATAGGCCAGAAAAATTAATTTTGAATAGAATAATTTTTCAAAATAACAATTTTTGCTTCGAAAGGAAAACACAAGTCATTTAAATATTTTGAAAATTCAGAAATCCCTGTACAAAATAGCCAGACCCTTTAAAAACTAACTGTCTTTTTAAAAAATAATTGTAGGGTCTTCCTAAATTTTTGTGAGTTAATTTAATTACGCCAACAGTTTTCCCTTTCTCTTTTCTCTCTCTTCCTGAACTTTCCCCCTTCATCCAAAATTCATGACTAATTCAGGGGACGCGGAGAATTAAGTTGTTACATTTTATCCCATCTTCTTACACAGGCACACACAAACACGCAGGCACACACACGCCGACAAGATAGACCAATTTCCTCCGTCATTCCCTTTGTAAATTTGGATAGTCTTTGCAAAAAACTCGTATTTTTCTTCCATATTTTTAGAGATGAGAGAGAAAGTGAGGAGGGTAAACGTTTAGATGAAATATTAAAATAGAATTCATATTGTTTAACCCCATTAACTCCTGACACCTTTACTTTTAATTTGAATGAATAATCCATCATTTTTTCTATTTCCTTCCCTTCTCATCTCGTCCCCTGTCTAAACACACACACACACGCTAGCTAGCGAGATGTGTCTCAGCATGATGCTACCTTGTCTGAGGGACGGAGTAGAAGAAGAAGAGGGTTTATAAAACAAACGGTTTATCCATTTATGAGATTAACATGAAATATTTAAAGGCCCTGCTTTCCCTCATTTCCCTCCTCACGTCCACCTTGACGGCTCATCACGGCCCAAACTGCCAACTTTGGACAGAGCCTCTCTCTTTCTTCCTCTGTGTGTGTGTGCGTGAGTCATCTTTGCGAATTTGTATTGCGAATTTAACACGGCCATTCATGTACACATCCATTAGTTGGTTAGATAGAGTGAGGAGGGAGGGAGAGTGAAAGTGAAAATTGTCGTTCTAATTTAAGAGTGGGATGTAAAGGGGGAAATGTTGAGGAAATGACCAAAAGAAATGTAGAGAGAAAGTAATTTTGGTATTCAAAAAATAGAAGGGGAAGATTGAATCCTTCAATTAATATTTGAACAATGTCCGGATTAAATGCCTCCCTCCGAAAATACTTCCCACTAACACGAGGAGAAAGTATGGCCTACAGTAAATCTTTTTTTATTGGTCAGGTCAAATACAGCCTAAAGTTCCTATGCGGTATTAACAGGGAATACGGTAGTGTACACAAATAAATATAAAGTAACTTCAAGTTGTAAAGGAATCTTGACGGGGAGAGAGAAAGTCGAGAATATTTTTTATCAATGAGAATATTCTGTATATTTAAGCAAAGAGAAAAATTTAAGGATCTTTGCCTTAAAGACACACACACACACCCTCCCTTTTCTGTAATTAGAGCATGACATACATTGAATAAAAAATTGAACCTCTCTCTCTCTCTCTCTTCCTTCTCATTATGACTAATTATTCAGCTCAAAGCTCCTTTTTTTCTCTTCTGTCTTCCCTACTCCATCCTCATATTAACTCCCTAATTTCTCATCTCATTTTCCCTGTCTCTCTCTCTCATGTAAGTGTGTGTGTGTGTATGTGCAACGTTTTTTTGCTCGATATAAAGTCCGTCATTCCCCGCTCTCGTTCCCTTGATGAGGCGAAGAGAATGAAAAATGATTATGTTTAACAATACCAAGTTTTACTCATGGTAATCATCCCTCATAAATACATTCCGTCAGAACTCTGACTTTCTCTTCTACTTTCTCTCCCTTTTTCTTTGTCTCTAAAAATAAAAAGCGGGTAAATCCCAGCCTGTGAAAAATTATTATTTTATTTTGTGTAATTCCAATTTACGATCACCCGTCATTATTCATCCCCCTCTTTCTTTCTTCTTTCTCTCTTTATACATTACCTGAACTATTTACTCCGAAATTCAGATATTTTACCCGGAGTGAAAGGAAAGAGAGAAAATCCTGACTGTAAAAAGAAATTATGCTCATTACATTAGCTTTTACTCTCTCCACACACTCACACTGTACACACGAGAGAAAGAGAAGTAAGAGGAGAAAACGTGTCAAAAAATGAAGGAGAAATTTCGGAGGAAATGGAAAAACATAAAAATGGAATGGACAAGACTGAAAAGAGAAGGAGGGGAAAATATACAAAAAAAAATTGTCGTGAGGATGAATCATTTTTATTTTCTGCCAAATAACAAGTCTTACAAGAGGGACGTGGTTCTCAGAGAGAAACGTGTCTGTGTGAGAGAGAGAGAGGGTGATAATATAATATAATAACAAAAGCCAAGAATCAGAGTTTCGTCCTCCCTTCCCTCCGTCCCTCCCTCTCATACACACAAACACACACACAGAGACACAATGTAATAATTTTACACCCCGTCTGCAAGTCACTTGGGACACTTTCTCCTGGAGGAGGAGGGAAAGAAGAAGCCACAGAGATTAACCCGCAATGGCAGACACCCGTGAGGAGAGAGAGTCGAAAAAATCCATATAGAAATCACCGACTTTTTTCTTTCTCTCCCTCCCTCTCTCTTTTCATATATAAATGTCTATTCATTGTCAGTCCTGTGAGGCTCAGGGAAAAATAAGGACAAAAGACAACGAGATTGTGTACAGGCCGAGTTGAGGAGGAGGAGAAAGTAAAAGTAAAATTAGAGATTTTTTGGCGTGAAATGTGGTTTCTCCCTCTTTCCTATTTTTGTACTCATTTCCACAAATAAAACCTCTCCCCTCTTCCTATGACTTATAGAATAAAGTCAACTAGTATGGACACATGTTGAGGATGAGGGAAAGACCGTTGGATGCAGGAGTCACGGATAAAACTAAATTCGAATGACATGAACCGTCAGTAAAGGAGAAAGACCCTCTTTTCTTTGTTCGAGAGCCTGGGAAAACCATAGAAAGGCTTCAAAAAATCAGGCTGCAGTCTTAATGCCGTGTGTGTGCATGGGAAGTCTACCGTGGGCTACACAGCTGTGACCATGTTCAACATCACACACACACACGCCCTTCCTCCTCGTCTTGGTTGTACCTTGGGGAGACCGGGGAGTACCAGGAAAAAAAGTCCCTCTCCTCCCAATGTTTTCCCAATGAATTATTTTCGGAGGGTAAACATAGGAGGAGAGCCGGGTTATGAAAATACAAGACACATTGTCACTATCCACTCTCTTCTTCTCTTAAAGGTGAAGCCGGGATCACAGAGTCCAATTTCCTGGTGGATTTTGATTAATTTTCTTCTAATTGTCCGACTCTCCCCAAAAAATAATAGAGTAGTAATGGGAAGGCGTATGTGGGACTGTATCGTCAAGATTTTTTATTCCTTCAGCCACAGTCACTGACTGCTCCGCTTGGAGAGAAAGGAGAAAGCGTTAAAAAGAGAAAGAAGAAAGTAGGGAAAAGTCAAAAGGATCATAACATAATCGTAAAAATGAATGGAGCCTAAATGCTGACATCAGCTCCAAAAAAAGAGGAAACTCCACTGCAACACCAAATTGTATATAAGGGCAAGGTGCGTGTGCCTGTGTGTGTGTCAGCTTCAGAATATGAAGAGTCAAGAGTGTGTGTGTGTGTGGTGGTGTAGTTAGGATGTAGTAGAATTTCTTTGTATTAAATTATCGATGGAAGTTGACCTCTTGGATGACTCCATCAATTTTGGGAGCGGTGGTGTGTGTGTGTGTGAGAGAGAGAGTGCACAAATGATACGGGATTTTTCTCCATCTATATATTTTACACCTCTCACAGCCACATAAAACCACATCATCTGGCGACTTGTGTGCCTGTGTCTGCTGGGACTCTCAATGGAAGGCACATGTACGGAAGATCCAAAATTTTTGGCATGGCCTCTATAGACTTTCACTTACCGTTAGTCATCCACTCTTATAAAGACAAGAGAGGGAGAGAGGAGGGAAAAGTGCAAGAGTAATGCAATAATAATAATGGTGATCTCTCTGAAGGCAGGGAGGCTAAAAGGAAAGAAATAGTGTGTGTGGCAACCAACACACTATTTCATACTTTCTCGGATTTTACACATCCACCCTCCTCCTCCTCACTACCATAAAATATTTCAAAATGCATATACTTTCTCTCCCTACTCCCTCTCGGATCAAGTTCAGATGCGTGTGTCTTGAATAGGATGGAGGGAGGTGAGTTGCATACGTGGATGCATTGAGAAACTCCCGCAATGGAAATTGCTTCGAGTTTTATTAAATGTCACTATTTTCCTGTTCCTTCAATTTTCTCCCATTGTACGTCAGAATTCTGTTCCGAAATTTTGGAAATATTTTTCAAAAATGTGTGACCCTTAATTAGAGACAGGAATTTTGAAAAATAAAATAGAAAAAGGACAATAGAGCTTGAGCCGACAAGTCAGGAGATTTATTTTGTCATATTTTCCATTTTTTTTCCCAACAAAAAACATTTTAATGAGGTACTAGTCATTTAACCTATATACTTAATAATACTAAATTAAGTAGTAATACTATTTTAGGAAGGACTGCATAATATAATTTCCCTGGTACAAGTAAATTGTAATACAAATGGTAGGTAGTGGTGGACGGAGGGGGATAAAGATATCAAAAAAATGAGTGATTGCATTGTACATTCAAAAATTTATGGTATTTTGGATCCAAGCTACACTTTAAATATCCATAGAATACATTCCTGATTTTCCTGCCATAATGAGCGTGTCTACAATTCAGACAGATTCCTAGTTCAGATTTTTGCAAAATAATTCATTACATTGGATTGTGATGAAGAAAACAGAACCTAAGTAACTAATACTCTTAATTATTGACTCTCACACAACCGAGTAAAGACTTTATAGTACTTAAGAACTAAATTTGACTTTAGTTGAAATAACTTCATCTACTCTTAATACAACAGTGTACACCTTTACCTATCATTGTAATATATTAAAGACAATATTCATTTGAAAAAAAACATGAAGAATACTGTAAGTGTGGATTGTATATTTTGTGTGTTTTTTATAAATTATCATTTTTCTCCATTTTAACATATCATTCATTAAGGATTAAGTAGTAAATTTCTCACTTCATTTAGTGTCAATTGAAAGCCGATATACTTCGACACAGACATTTTTCTATCACATACCAGGACGACACGTCAAACTACCTAAATAGTCTTCACAATGAAGGAACATTTTTAATTGTAAATATTTGTAATCATTTTCTGTACAATTTAACATTGTAGGTACACGCAACTCTCTTTTCCTCATCTTTACTGAAGTACAACTCCAAGATTCTAACTTACAAAATCCACTAGCAATTAATAATCTCGATTAATTATCTCCCTTCATCACATTACTAATTATGTAAATCCGTCTCTACTCGTGGATACACACTATGTATTTCTATATCATATATGATTGTATACATTAATTTAAATGTATTTATCCTCTTTCTTACTCTTTCTCTCTCTCTCTTTCTCACAATTTCCCTTCACTCACAATTCTTGTTTTTACAATATAATATTCACACTGTCAATCACGGCTTCGTTTCAACTTGGAATTAAAGTAAATATAATTGAGGACATTTCTCCCCACATGGACAAACTTCTTTATAATCTCTCCCTCTATACAGTCGACAGAGAAAGGATGGGGATGAGGGATATACTTACTTTTTACGGGGGTGTATAAATCATTACAAAAAAATGACAAACAAACATCAAAGGATTATTATTATGTATAACAATATAAACTCTTTCTTTTCTCACAACACAACTTAATCTGGCAAATGTATCTTTTGTATTATAATCACACATCCATCCATCCACCCACACACCCACTCTAAGTCTACACTGTAATCATCCTTCGCCATAAAAATCCGACAGTCAGACTGGAGATGAGAAAGAAGACAGAAGAGGACTTGGTACAAAGAGCTCCATTACACTCGTCAATGTCACGGATGATACGGTTGGCATACTGCTGATCGTACACAATGTCCTTGTTGGCTGTCACATACCTGCCGTACTGTGACACACACATACAAACAAAGGATCATAATATTTTTCATATTGTTGCGTAATTTTTAAAAATTTGATGCAAAAAACACAATTTTCCATATCAATTAATTTTTGAATATATACCAAGACAAAAGAACAGTAAAAAATAATTAGCTTCCATAAATACTCCAAGACTCCATTAGAAGAATGCAGGACCAAAAATAATTGTCTTATTTCCCAAATCCTACACATCCCACACACACACATACGAAAGCTTACCTGATCAATTCTCCTGGAACTGTCCAGGTCGTCAGTGAGTGGTGTCAATCCTGTGGCAATATCCTGTACCACAAAAAAAAATGTTACTTTACTACAAGGTACATGGACGGATGTGAAAATTCCGCGAAGAGAGAGAGGGGGAAAAGAGAGGAAATGTGTCAAAAAGGATTAAAGGAAAATTTTGAAGTAAACGTGTGTCCTGTTTTACTCCATCTCTTCTCCCTTTCTTTGTGGTGTCTCTCTCTCCTTCCACCTTTGAGCATTTCACTCAGGAAAAGTAACAATAAAATGTGGTGACTCCGTCCGTACATATCATCTATATAAATGTACTCTGTATAAAGATAGAGAGTGTGGGTGTGTTGGGTAATAGAGGGGACCATTTAAGAAGAAGCTGACAAGAAGGATGACAATAGATGTCAAAACACAAGTCCTCAAGGAATGCAAGTGCCAAGACCTTATGTACATTCCCTCCCCGTACATAATACTAACACCAGTGAAAGTCGGATGGATACGAAACATATATAACTTGGAGAGAGAGAGAGAACAGTTCACTCCTCATCTCGATGAATGTAAATGTAAACTCAAAATGTAAACATTTCTATCACAATCACTAGGCGAAGGCCTTTTACAAACTACATCAGAGAGAACTGAGAAGGAGGAGGGTACACCGAAAATGACACCAAAAATGCCGTCAATCAAATGACAGCTGACTCCTGACTAAACTTTTCACTTTTTCTACTCCCTTTGAAATTTCAAAAGTCAAAAAGCCTCAAATCTCATATCAAAATGAACAGAGTGGTATGGTAGCAGTGGTAGACACACAGAGTAAAATTCATAGTGTAATATAACTTTCCTCGTATCCCTCCACTACTTACATACATGTCAACTCTTATCATTCTCCCCCTTCTTCAAAATACACTTTCTGTAAAAGATTTTCCCATTTTTTTCATTTCTAGGAAGGAAAAAGTGAAACCATTTCTTAAATTTCTGAGGCGAAAGAGAGGATTCATGTTACATTTTTTATTAAAAGAACTGTACGTAAAAGAAAAAAGGAAAAACTTCTTAATTGTGCCTCTTGTCCTTGTGTGTGTGTGCACTGAGTGTGTATGTGTTACGTGTGTAGCCTGTACTTTGGATGTACAAGGCTTCGGTTGTTTGCCATGAAAAGTTTTGAGGAAAAGAGAGAGGGAGGACACGGGCGAGTGAAGGGTCGGCTGTTCCCTTGGGACAATCAAAAATTGTTGTTGTGAGAAGGAGGAAGAATGGAGGAGGGGACAAGACAAGAAAATTTGTACCGATTTTCACTCCTGCTAAAGGCAGGAGCCGAAATTTTGAAAAATTTAAGGCTACATCTCCGTGTAAGTACATGGTTTATGACTAGGGTCAGAGATTGATCTAAAAATTATATTATAATCCAAAAAACGATTTTAGAGGATAGATCACCTTAAAGAGTAGATTTGGGATCCCGTAAAAAGGACCAAAAAGACGGTACACTGTTTGGTCTGGATGGAATGTCTAGAAATCATCATCAAAAAGTTTCATAAGAAGTGTATTTTCAGCCACTAAGTAAAGTTAATCAACAAATTAAGAAGGACATACTTGAGAAATTCTCAAAAGAGTCAGTCTAATATCTTCTCTTTCGTAAAAGTCTTTGTCTTCACTCGTGATCACCTAAAGAAAAACCAATTTTTCGTTTTAAATTTTGCAAAAAATTAGAAATATTTAAAATATTTTAATTGAATTTTCACAGTAAAATGTAAGTAAAACAAATTTAGAAATAATTATTAGTTTACTTTGTCTGCTGGGATTTTCCCCCAGTGACATTGTCTAAACTCTGTCACACTCCTGGACGGTCCATACGGACACACCAATCTGAAATTTTGAGAAACTAATCCCGCAGCCCAAGTTGCATTTGCCAAACCATCTATATCATCCAAAAAAGAATGGGGGTTTTAAATCACATGGAGAAAATAGATTTTGAATATATCATTTGTTTACAAACTCCTTTATTTCTAACCTGTATTGAGGAGGGGTGTCAAGTGATCCACAAAGGCCACATCTGCTGCTCCAACCGGGAGACACCGGAATGCACCTGTTAAAAGTGCATAAATAGTACTTTATGAATCCTCGCTCATTATCATAAAGAACATAATTGAATTACGACATACCCAAATCTCCATAAAATCCTTCCAACTCATTATTGGCACAAAAACTGTTTGGATTTGCAATCCCAGGTGCATCTACATCCACACAAAACACAGAAAAGTCTCAATTTATCCTGGTCTCTTCAAAGAAAAAAAACTTGGGGATCAACCACAACAGATTTACTATTTTTGTCCAACTCCCACAATAATAAGAGGAGGAACGGAGGAACAAAGAAATTGATGAACCATGGCCTGACAATTTAATGCCCATTAGGCTCATGGTTCTTTTGTAGAGTGTCTCACCCAAATTTGTGCCCACACAAAGAGAACAGAGTGAACCGGGGAGACCCAATTCTGGATCATTGGCTCCAGGGATACAACTTGAAGAGAAGAATTCTGCAATCGAGTGGCCAAAGTTACAATCCGGGTAGATCAGGGACGAGTCTGAAACACGCACAATCATAAAAATAGAAAATAGGTCAAGAAATTTCGTCTCTCACTTTCAGTTACTAAATATTTTCTTAAAATTTCAATGACCTCTTAGAACAATTAAAGGGATGTTCCATCCTGTGAGACTACTCACACTTCCGTGACAAGATCTCTTCCCCTGTAAATCTCGAATGTACTGAATTCCAGAGTCAGCCCTGGTCACCTTTTTTCAAAAAAAAAAAAAAAAACGAAAGTTACGAACGCATGTTCTCCAATTTCAAAAAACTACTAACATAATTCGAAAAACGTTGACTCACAGCAACTGTGTATCGAGCAGCGTCCTGTTCTTCATCCCCAAACCGTTCGGCTTCAGACAGGATTGGATTGAGACGGTATTTCCTGGATAAAATTATTTTTAAATTAAATAAACGAGTCGGGAAAGTTCATAACGAAATGTAGAAAATCACGAAAGAGAAATCTTACTTTGAGCCTATATACCTGTAAATAGAAAACAAATACAAAATTCAGGAATCTTTAATTGAGGAGACATAAATTGAATGAGTGAGAATGATTTTTTCTATTTAAAAAAAATAAATGTCTGACGCTTGTTTGGCATCCACAGTCATGACATCCGCTTGTCCTGTCACAATCTTCGTCATACAATCATTTCGATTTTCTCCCAAGACACAATCTACAGGCGGTGCAATCCTCCGTCCCACGGCCGCCATCCGAAGTCCCATACACTTTTGTTTTTCCGCATCACTCCTCACACAAAATCGAATGGTCCTCGTATTTGGACAACTGGGTTTCTCAATAGTCAGAGTATAATTCCCCCTCTCCAGGTAAACGAGTGGAGTGACGGATGCTGCAATCTCTGCTGGGACATGAAAGTCAATTTCATTGTCCAAAGCTAAAAATTCCAAGACTTCTGACATCCACGTTAATTGATTAGGGAGTGAGGCGGCTCGAAGAGATGCTCCAACCTATGTCAATAAATATCAGTTAATCTCTCAACCCACATCGTGATTCTTGTGTCTCTCTGTGTGTGAAATAACATGTTACTTGTCGATGTAGACTGATCTGTTGTTGAAGGTCAGCAATGATCCCTGGAGATACGAGTCGAGTTGAAGCTACAAATGCTTTCCATGGTCGACCTGCCCAAGTACAGGGTTGTGGAGAATTTATAGGGGTTTGACTTCCGTCTGGACAAAGGAAAGCATACTCTGAGATACTGGCTGAAGCTCCTCCATTACTCCGACCCGTTGAACCTCCGCTTCCTCCAAGAGGAGTGATTGTCACTCCACCAGGATTGTTGACATTGTTGTTACTCGTTGAACCACCTTGATTTGCAAAATATTGGTAGACAGCCTCCAGTTTTGTCCAGGCTACATCTCCATTATTATCTGTGAGACAACGGAGGGAACCACGGAAACCCGCGTACCTGTCATCATCTTGACATTCCACTGGCTTTCGACACAGTTGACAAAGGTTCGAGTATCTTTGTTCTGAAATTAACCAATACATTGTGTGTGATCATTAAATATCTGGTTTTGATTCTATGATATAAAAAAAATAAATTGACGAGAGAATTTACTGTATTCCTTGTCGGTTGCAGGATCCGGAACCCACTGACCCGGTGCACAAGCCGCACCGAAAAATTGGGACGCTGCTTGTAATTCTCGTTCGACTGTTGTTGTGTCTGCTGAACAAATTTTTATCATATTTCCTTTCTGCATGAGTCGAGAGATTGGGACTTCCCATCCTGATGTCCGTCCGAAAGCTGAAATATTGAAATCAAAATTTTTAATATGAACTCTTCCAATATTTTGACATAAAAAAGAAAAGTTTATATACCTGTGTGACATGAACGTTTTCCAGCCAGGTCAGCGAGGGACCGGATGTTTGCAGACCGTCGGACAATGGCCACGGGTTCGTACCTGAATGAACCTATAAAACATGAAAAATTAATTAGAATATATTTATCTTACTAAAAAATATCACTGATTATTCTCATCAATCCACCACACACACGCTAAAATAAGAAAAAGCCTTTTATATTTAAGTATAGAAAAACCTCAAATATTTCTCATACCTGAACGTATTAAGATTATTATTTGAAAATGTAAAATCTACTTAATGTTTGTCATCAAAGTTGTTGTTATATTGTTCCAGATATGGACGATAAGGATTAATCATTCCTTTTCTATTATGATGTGATCTCATAAACATTCTTACATCCGTTTTTCATACTCTTGTTAATTTCTTTGTTTTACACATCATGATTAAAATCCTATGTGACTCAAAAGTTTGATGGCTCTTCAAAAAAAATCTGCATTACAATATCCTACTTTGCACAAAGAAAATGTGTGTAATAAACTCATTAAAAGTTTTAAAAAATATTTTCAACAATACTCGAAGCCAACAATAAGTATGTAATGTGTAATGCAACAATGTGAGAATTTTTTGTTACAGAAAACTCTAATCATTCTCGTCGTCGTTCCTCATTTCTGATGACTCAACCCAGTTCTTATTTGTAGGAAGCATCATTTTATATTCCACGATTCCATGAAAGACGATGATAGTTAAAATTAGTTATAAAATTTATTTTGAGTACAAATTTATAAATTATATTGAGGATTAAAATCAAGTTCACGAGTTTAGTTCAAATGGAATAATGTGAACTTTTCTCTCGATGTGTGTGACTCCCTAATGTTCTATTGCCCTGTCCATTAAAATTGGCTTTTCAAATTGACCTTCCTACACATTAATATTAGTTTAGTACACATTTACCTAGGGCTCTCGTCAAACTCTTGTTCTTACTAGAAACAATCGTGAAAGACTTGCAGTGCAAGTACTTACTACTACTGTGTACTGGTAAACAACTGCACGAAAAAAATATATTTTAATCCATTGATTTTTCAAATCCTCTTTCTTTTACAAAAAAAATTGCATGAGCCTTTTTGTATAATGAGGAAATAGAGAATTGTCCAGAGAGAGTCAATAACAATTGTTCTACTGGTATTTAGGATCTCTTTACACAATTTAATGTTCAATTATTACTGCAATCATCGTGGGAAATTCTCTCTGAGAGGACATCCCCTCATTTTCTCACATTAGTAGTAAACAAAGTGAGAAGGGGGCATGCTGTTTTTCTCCTCTTTTTTTCTCTTCATCTCCAGTTTTGCATGCATAGTTTAAATTATAGTCAAGTGGAATATTTCCTTACATGTATTCCATGTATTAATATGATTAATATCTTTATAACAATAAGTCACTAAAGACACAAACCTCCCTCGGAGGCAGTTCCTCCTCCTCTTCAACCACGACCACCATCAACCAATTCTATTCTATTCCATCATACTTCTAACTACTCTACCATTATTTATGCATAATTTAATACGAGTTTGACTTTGGGTTCTTCTACGAAATGTACTTGAACTCACAATGTCACATTGACATTCCCAAAATTTGACTTTTTGACTCAACAACAAGAAAAAATACTCTTTTGTAATTTTGAACAGGTGTGTGTGTCTAGAATCTTCCATCCTCTAACATACAAACAACAAAGAATAGATTCCTCATCGATAATCTTAAAGATCAAATTTCTTTCATCATTTTTTTGCATTTGATTTGATGTTACATACCTTGACGGCGTTCTGTGGTCCGGATTTCAGAGACGACAAAGAAGGGGTCATGAAAAAATTGATGAGCCACGTACAATTCTTCTGGTTCCAAGATGACCATGTCCGCCTCTCCTTTGTTCACCCTTGTGATGCAGTCAATTCTGAAAATATCAAAAGGTCAATCAATTTTTTTCAGAAAAAAAATTCTTTATTCAAATCATGTCAAATTTTTTCCCTTCTTTTGTTTCCTATTGTCAAATCCTATGTGTATCACAGTGACAGTTCATTTAAATAATCCTACGAATCTACACACATCTTTTAATTGACAATTTAATTAATTCAATATAATCCTTCTTTTGTGTGTGTGTGCGTGTGTTGAATGAGGAGGATGCTCTCTAATACAATACGGCTGGAATCTTCACAAATTTTTTGACAAAAGATGAAAGAGATTAATTTTTTTTATTGTCATTATTTTCTCGCATATCATAAACTCAAAAATCCAATGGAAAATCCTCTTGTGTACAATATGTACTTAAAGTTGGTAGTACAAGGAAAAACAAATTGCCCATTATAAATGACCTTGCCTCGTACGCTCGTATTTATGAAGACTCTACTTTACTTTATGCTGAACTGATTCAAGGAATAGAAGGAAACGGAGGAGGAGATAAAAAAATCAGGACACACAATAATATTTTCGACCATAAACTTCCCCTTAATCCACACACACACACACACATACTATATCATCTTTTCAACGATCATCCCTCTCTCACACAGTCATACCTGATCAAATACAAAAAAAAACGACACACATTTCATGTGGATAGCCTTTGGCTTCAACAAATAGACACACACCTTGTCAGACCATAGAGAAAGAGAGAGGGTGAAGCTCACATAAATTATATTCAGGAGCTGAAAAGTAGCTTTCAAGAATATAGATTTTTTGTC
This sequence comes from Pygmarrhopalites habei, assembly GCA_009870185.1. Taxonomy (NCBI): domain Eukaryota; kingdom Metazoa; phylum Arthropoda; class Collembola; order Symphypleona; family Arrhopalitidae; genus Pygmarrhopalites; species Pygmarrhopalites habei. The sequence goes on along the minus strand of WJFB01000681.1, from coordinate 25,266 downwards.
ATCCAGTTTTCATTTTGGGCATTCACAGCCCCCGGGAAACAATTAACAATGAGCAAAAAGAAACGAGCCTCCGTGTCACTGTCATCCATATCAAAATGTCTGGAATTTTTAAAGCAAGCTTCGCCGACTCTTCCATTTGATATCCAGAATAATAATGAAAAATGAAGAAAGGATTCTCCAGTCGCAAATCTTCTCAAAGATTGAAAAGATATTATTAAATCATGTCTTTCTAACTATCATGAATACCATAATTTCTTCTTCTTTTCTTGGTAGTCTCACTTCAAAAATCCCTATGTATTTCTTACACCAAATTACGGTAGTGTCCATCCATATTTAATATAATATAATTTTTCCCCTGGATGTAGCACAGCTTGTGTTTTTTTCCACACGCATACACACACACTTTTGTTGTTGTTTTTTCTACAGTCCTTCCTTCCCTTCTTGGACTATTACATAAGAACGTTAGTGAACATGGGCATGTAATTAAATAATTAGTTTCACAAATTATCGTGCCACTTTACAAGTGCAAACCTCACAGAGAGAGAGACACTGACAACGTAGTTACCTTCTACCTATCTGCGAATGTGTGTTATAAAAAAAATATATAAAAATTACTCGAAACATGACAATAGCGATATCTCTGTCGTCGAACACACACACACATTTAAACTGAGTCCCTACGTCGTAATTGCATTTCTAAATGTCATGGTCATGGACTATACCATATGAAGTACATATTATTATTGTCGTATTGATAGTAGTAGTCAGAGATTCTGACTCAGAGTTATGAAAGATCCATTTATGATTTAAGGTACAACTAAAAATCCCTCGTGTGTGTACAAAATTCCAGTTTTTCCTTTTTTAAATTGCATTGAATGACGCCTCTGCCTAAAGACTCGTAATTGCTTTCGGGACAATTCTGAGAATCTGTAATTAAGTGAGATCACATTTTGTTAATCTCTAGCATCAATATTTTTAGAGTGTCTTGGTTTTTCCTCTCTCAACTTTATTTATAGATTCATTTTCCAGACACACACACACACTGGAACAGGTTCAAGCGACCATTAAAAATGAATATTAAAATGTTTTGAACTTGAACATGAGCTACTATGATAATGGAGGGTGGGGATGGTAAATCTTTGTTGTGGTCTTTGTCCATGAGATATAAATGAATTACTTCAGTAGATTGTAATAGTAGGATTAAACTGTCAACTGTCCGACTTGCTGTTGTCAACAGAATCTCAATTTACCAGACATGTGTATTTACTTGAGGCTCAGAGGTTTTTTAATGACCCTCCTCCTTTACTCTGTACTCTGTTGCGTGTGGGTGTGTGTGTTGACCGTTTAATGTTCCTCATGAACAGTACCAATATATTTGTGTATCAATAACAAAATATGCAATCCTCAGGTTTATTATTGTGCGTGTGTGTGTCCGTCTATCATCATCAAAAAACAACAAGCCAGACTTGCATCTTGTTACATAACATACCTAATCATCATTTATTATTATCGTCATTTTAAAAAAATTAAGGGTCATTGGTATTAAATTTTCAGACAGCCCTCTCTTTTGCCTCAATGAATAACATCCTATTTTGTACTTATGTTTTGAACATTTTTTTAGACAATTAATTTAATATTACTCCCTCTTCGTACCTCACATTATGCTTTTTTTAAAAAAAAAAAAATTAGGACTTAAAAGTCCTTTATCGGCTCCTCCTGACCTTCATCAAGGAAAGTAACACAAAGAAAAGCGACGAATACAAAATAGGAGGAAAAAATGAGATGCCCATGGAAAGATTATTAAAAAATGATGGTGATCCGTGCGTGTGCGTTCCTTTAGCTTTACGGCGTAAATTCTGGATTTACTCAAATGAGACTGTATTGTAAAGACGAGACAAGAAAGTCTACTAGTGATACTATATTTGTCGCCAAAATATTTTGCGCACATATTCCATTTAGCCATATACCGAGTACAAAGAACAAGGGATGACATTATGGGGGGCTATGAGGAGTGGCGGCGTGACCAATTGACAAACAATGACATGATACATGGAGCCGCGTTGATACATAATGTTGAAATCCATTCAACACGTGTGAAGCTATTCAATAACTACATTAAAGTGGCTTTATATTCATATAATGTATAGATAATGGAAGATCATCTCACTTATCATTTCCAGGGATGCAGTCAATCCGTCCACCCTGAGACGCCATGTCTGATACCATTTGTTGGCAAAGGGTATAAAACACATCTGGAATACACAGTCGATCTATCAAAACAAAAAGAGGGAAAAAATATTCAATTAAAATATTTTAATAATACCAATTTATATACTATATATTTATCATTATCGACTCATGCCATGCACCAGTTCATGACCCTGACAATTTTATCGTCCTTCCACAACATCCTCAGTGACAACAATTATTAAAGTCACACACACATTGTACAGTTCTGTGCAGTGAGTATAAGTTTCCAATTTTTTAATCAACTTCCTTTTGTCACATGCAATGGACATCCATCAATTTTACACACAAACAAAACACATCAATCGATGGACATAATCAAAAGTGATTTTTATTGTTGTCTGTCATCATCCTCTCCCATCAAAAATCAGTCAAGATATTGTCCGTATCCAACAATGTATGTCTACTTCCGCCAAAACAAAAACAAGAAAAAACTGTCTCATTTATTTAATTGTGAACTGTCATCCTCGTCCACATTCTTTTGATTGACAATTTGTACACGACAATGTTTTTTTTCCTCTCCCCTCTCTCACATTTTTTCTCATTTCATTCCTTTTTCCTTATTCTAGTCCACTCAATTCCCTTCATACTACACTATATTGTCTTGTATTGTACACAAGCTAGTCAACTTTTACGATTCAACACTTAAACTCAGAGTCCACAAATAATTTATAATAATTCCAGATAATTCCCATGCTCCCCCCTATACACCTGTGTACAATGAAAATCTGAAAAATGATGTCTATTACACACACACACACATGGAATGGATGTATGTGTGTGTACTCAAAAGACTTTTCGTGTGACTTGTAATTCACACGAATTTCATCACTATATTTATTCATATTATTACATTTGCATTAGTTTTATTACGAGACTTGGACCTTGGACGTGTCTTGGTGGTGATGGTGGTCGTCCATTTGATTGCAAAGGAGAGGGAGGGAGAGAGGGGGGGGGGATAAACAACAAACTGAGAAAATGTACGAATGACAGAGGTAAGTTTCTGGTTTTCCTATACTAGTATATCCTCCATGTTGTTCTTGCTATTTGTGTGTGTGAAGTGATGGAGGGGACGATGAGAATGTACAACTCATGAGGATATACACGTACCATGAGTCTCATGAGTAATAATAATTCTTTGTGGATATTATCAAAAGCCATAATGTTAACACACACACACGTTAAACTACTTACTTGTATTGTTGGGGTATGTTGTTACAATGTACTATTACACAGAGAGAGAGACGAGAGGAGAGAATTTTTTTCATTATCAATTAAAGTTTTAGCAACAATTGGGCGGGATTTTTTTCATCTTTGTGTGAAAACTGGGCCTCTCTCATCCTCTTCACATTACCCTTGACTTTTATAGAAAACTTTTTTTTGTAAAAAAACTACGAGTTGAAAACTTCCAGGGTGTAAATACACACTCTGAGAGAGAGAAGGAGAGAGAGTCTCAAAGGAGACACTAAGGGATGTTGATGAGTCAAGGAAATGAAATTTATAAAATAATTGTCATCTATATTTACTCACCCTCCATCGTCAACACTTTATTTTGCAAAAAGAAGGGTTTGTGTGATGAATCCCAATTTAGAGAGTCAAGATGAATCAGACAATCATTCATCACATCACACACATTTTCCATGGACTCTCACACGACATGAGTCACTAGACAATAAATGACGGTGTAGAATAATAATGAAGGGAAAAGGTAAAGTACGGGGATTTTGTCCTTTTAAGTATCCATTGTTGGTCACCTTTGCCTTGAGAATGAAAATTCCAGACATTTTCTGAGTCACTAATTATTTTTCTTTGAGTTGTGTGTGCAGAGTGCAGACAAATATTTTGCCGTATTCCTTTTTGCAAAAATTATGTGTGCAAAGATTAACAAAAATATTATCATTGACACTGTTTTGCTCATTGTACAGTGAGTAGACTGGTAGAAGTAAAACTAAATGGCAGTTGTAATAATGTGAATTTTAGGGAGATTAGAATTTGCGGTTTTCTCCTTCTCTCTCTCTCTTTCTTTCTCTCAAGGGGAAAACCAAAAAAGATCATAAAGGCCTACCACTACAACAATAGTACAGACTGGGTTATTTCAGTAATTCCTAAATTAGTAGTTTAGTAATGGTCATCAATGACAGGTACTTTGTCCTGTCTTTCTAAAGTTTACTTTGTGTCAAACAAAAATGCGAATCATAACAATTAAGAGATGAATGAATATTGACGGTAGTTGAATTTTTTAAAAATAAACCTTTACAAATACGAGGAAAGTAGACTATTATTCACTGCATGATTAAATTTGCAGTCACATTTAATCATCATGACTCCTTGTTGTCGTCAACCATTCCAAAATTTAAATATTTTCAATTTGATTATAAATTTGTGTATTTATCCTCCCCCTCCCCAATCCCCATGTACTACATACACACACACACTCTCCTCTCGAACGACGAACATGTGTAAAGCACTGCTAAGTTAGTTAGCAGTGCTAACTTTAGTTGTATTCTCTCCTCCTCCCTTTCATACCTTGTTCCCTAATTAAATTAAAATTGTGAGGTCGACTTGGAGCTTGCTATGGTACATGCTAATTCCAAGTATCATACCTTTTTAAACAATGTCACTCTCACAGCTGACTTGACAGTTTGACACGTCCTCAACAACAAAGTTTTCAAGTCAGCGAGGAGCATATTGAATTTAATGTTAATGTTTATTCTCAAATGAGACGTGATTTAATGAGCCTCATATTCCACGGAGTGACAACAACAATGATAATTTTTGAAACATACTCCGGCTCTCGTCCTGTACACACACATATACAGTCAGAGGAGACATATAACTGTTCAACGACGATTATTATTATTTTTCAACGCCACATGAAAAACAAGTGTTGAAAATATAGAAATCATTAAGCAAACTGCATCTTTCTTTCCTTCTGTCCCTACTGTCAGTACTGTCTGTGTGTCAATGTTGACACTGACACTGCCTCTGAGGTTTTTTCCCTCAAAAGATAACAATTTTTTTAACTGTGGTTAAAGTGTGTGTATGTCCATGTCTATTAATTTTAGGACAGACCGCGTAACAAAAAGTGATATCGCCGTCTTTTTTTTCCTTCTCTGTAAAAATTTGTAAAACATCGCATCGTCTCTCTTTTTTAGCAGGTCAACTACTGGGACACCACAGTCAATGTCGTTTAATGTCCCAACTTCCTCTCTATGCACCGTTTTTGAAGTGAGAGAATTTGGTAATCACAATTACTCAATTTAAATTCTTCCCATACGCACCCAAAATTTTTCGGGATTTAAAACTGACACACAGTCAGATAAACGTCTCAAGTTCAGTTCACAAGTTAAATTTTTAACAAAATGAAATGGGGGCGGTTTAAAAGAGAGAGACGTCTCTCGTCAAACCTGTCACCATGTGTGTGTGACATTTATGACAATAATTATATACAACATTGTTGTCTTTCATCACCCATCCCCTCCGCAAAACTTGCACTTAGGTTATACAGAATGAATCATTTATTTGTGCAAATCTTAAGTCTGCAATTATCAGGAGAATTAATGTTCATATGTACGATTACAGTGGTTCGCAAATAAACTTTTTAACGATCTTCCCAATGCTACATTGCATAATCCAATTCGCTATATTTACCCTATTGATTTTCTTGCGGATCATCAACGAAAGCAGACACTTGCATTACGAGCTTTCAAGTCTTTAAAACTACAGTCGTGTATCTGTTGAACCACAATTAATTACACTGCAAAAAAATTGCATTTTTACTGAGCTACTCATGGAAATGGAACCTGTTAATAATTAATATTGCAAAAATATTAAAGTATAAAGGTACTAGAGCCGGGTCCGCAGTAAACTACACACACACACACAAACACTGTCAGTTCTTCAAGTCAGTTTTTTTGGAACGAGGACTTAATCGCCGTAAAAATTTTTCCTGTTAATTTTTTGCACTGACATTTGCAAGACAGTACTGCTCGTAAAACTGATGCGTCACATTAGGTATACACATGTAGAAACAAATGTGTGTGTGTGTGAGGACTGTCACGTTTAATTATTTACCTGTGTCAGTGAGGTATAGTCAGCAGCCCCAACAGAATAATGTCATAAAAAGTTTAAAATCTCTTCAGAAGAATATGGAACGACTGTGTGTGTGACCAAGAGAGAGTGAGTGAGTCTGGTGGTAATTAGCGTTCATATTTCAATAATCTTCAACAACTATTATATAACGACATTATATGACAGTCAGGAAAAAAAGAAGGAATACTAACTGAAGCAAAACTTTTAATTGTTCATTTCTCTTTTCCTCCTCTCCACTTCCCCCTTGGCTTTGCTTAAACATCCCAATTTTTAAAAAATCGTATATTTGTAAAGCCGTAAATTTCTCTCTCACCCACACAAACAAACACACAGTTTTTTATTTTTAACCATTTCTTTGGATTACCTTGCTTCGGGTCACAACTTGACGCAATCTATTTAGCCTCAGAATTAACAAGAAAAATTAAAAGGGACAACTTTTTAATGATCCTTAAAAGCCACTTTTGTTTTCGCTCTCTCTCTCTGTCTCCTTTTCTACTTCAGCCAGGTACATTACCTTACATGTGTTGAAGGTATGCAAAATGTAAATAGGTATACTTCATAATAAATCCCAACGGGGATTTACAGTGTAAAATTCATACACCGCTTAAACGTTCATTACTAAACTTAAACTCGCGGTGTGTTCTCCCTTTATTTTCTGAAAGAATTCTAAATTTCAATATTTCTACGCCACTTTTTTAAAAAATGTATTAAAATTCACAAAAAACGGGGTCGCCAATTTATCCTTCACACTAAATTCCATTTACTCTCTCTCTCTGAGAGACAGGGAAGGAGATGATGATGACCTTTTTTAATTTTACTCTCATATATAAATATTATATCTGTAGTTTTCAATTCTATCTCAGAAGCTATTCATAAAAATTGATATGTTGTTGCTCTATCCCTCTATCTATCTCTCTTATTGTGTGTGCTTTAGTCTTATCTCGCCAATTTTATGACTTGAGATTAGTCGCGCCGTCTAAAAATTTTCAGACAGAGACGATTTCTGGACCGAACGGACAATTGCCTTTTTTCCCTTTGCTCATTCACAATCTTTTGTTACATAACAATTATTATTTAACACATCCAATCATTTATCCCTTCAAAAGAGAGAGAGAGAGAGAAAAAACTGTTTTCTCCCTTTTTAACCTCAATTTTTATAAAGACCAATTCGTTTTTTCCCTGCCATCTTCATTAATTATCTGTCCTTGCGAAGAGTGAAATCTTCTTCCTCTTCTTCTAAATATCTCCATTAGAGATTCTCCAACGATTTGTCACATTAAAAATAAAATAACATGTCCTAAACCACTTTTCCAAATACTTTTTTTCACCTCTAAAACCATTATATAATTCTGACTGTCATAAATACAAAAGAAATCCAGTAAAAATCTACATAATAACCATCCCCCGCCTCCTTGTCTCTCAGTCTCAAATTGTGATGGATAGGTGAATAATAATGAGATTTGTAAGATTATCAACATTTTCCATACATTTGCATGATCCAGTGTCCAATTTTTTGATCAAAAATTGGATACAACAACCAACAGCAAACATGGTATCATTAGTTTTTCCAGAAACTTTGCATGACACAAAAATTATCATCATCAACGTCCATTGTACAACAAAATGACGATGAAAAAAAATGACAATCATCATTAAAAACTCCGTGACCCACTTCAATCAAATCCAGGCTGAGATGAAAGTTGGTGGTGGATATCAAAATTATTTGGATATCAAGAGTTAAGGGTCAAAGTACAATATAATCCATTCCATTAAAAGAAGTGTATTAGTACCAAATGCTCTTCACCGTCAGACAGTTGAATAGTGAGAAACTCAAATTGATGCTAGACCATTATAATTTTCTTGAAATACAAGAATCTACTTTCATTCCGAGTCTATAATGATATTATTTGCATACATCCATCACACACACACACACACAAAGAAGGAGTAGTTTTCAATATATACGGTTGAATATAAAATAGTAAAAAAACATGTATTGGTGAAAAACAGAGGTGAGGAGTGAGGACCATTGGACAGTGACAGAAACCATGTGTGTGTTTTACTGAATAAAGTAACTATGATTAAATTTCCCTCTTTCTCCTCTCCCCCTGTCTAATTAATGAACAATTTATTATTATTTTACAATAGAAAACCCTTATACTCTCCCCCTCTCACAACAACTACAACAATACTTCACTTCACTCTCATTGTTCTCATTTTCATTTTCGTACGAGTTGTCCCTAATTTTTTCTTGTGTGTGTGTGTGTGTCTTCTCTTCTCTCCCTTCTCTTGAAAACCGCAATGTCAGTTTAATGTTGCACAGCATAACATGTACACGCACGCACACGCAAATCTTCATTATTGGATTTTTCCTAATTCATTAAATTATGAATGTCAATGGTAATTCTACATATGTTTCTCTTCTCTCTCCCTATCTCTCCCTCAGAAGGAATCGAGAGTATCTTGACTTGGTTGTCATTCTGGCAAATATTTTGCTAAACAGTAACTCTCTCTTACACTTGAGGGTGGGTCAGAGAGAGAGAGAGAGGGGAGGGGGGTCATAAAAATATCCCACGTCGTCAGAGTGAGCACGCACTTTGGCTTTTATATTTATTCCTCGATGACGACTCCAAGAAACCTGCATGATGTCTTCATGGTCATTGTTGTTGTTACAATGAGAAAAAGAGAAGAAAAAAAGAGGGCACAAAAACACGAGAGAGATTATTATTATAGGAAGTTTTTACTTTTTATGTATTGTGTGTGTGTGGGTACACTACTACGTTACATTACACATCACATTGAAGAGTAAAGTGTACAAGGAATGGATGGACTGCCCTTTGACTTTTTGATTGGAATGATGTACAAAAAATGGAAGATCCACGTCAATCCTTCTACATCCAAATCTAAATCAAAATCAGAATTTAAATAAGAGACTCAGCAGTTGAGCTACAGATCATACAATCATGTCCATGTGTGTGTTGCGCATTGGATGGGGTAGTTTCATTGGAAAATTGTTTTTATGATTGTGTGTTAACGACTACTTTGACTGTAGTTGTGTTGTTAACTAGAGTAGCCAATGCCCATCATTCATAATGTTCAGAAAAACTTATCTCTCTCTCTCCATTTCAATTACCTTCGTCTATGATTCAGAGGAGGACAAAAAGGCTGCCCTGTGTTTGTGTGTGTAGAAGGCGACTAACTCTTGTGTGTGAATTAAATTTTGTACTTTTTCAAAAGCACACAATCACACACACACACGTAAATATGTACACAGTCAATTTCATCGGCATTGCGTTACACAGGAAATTTTCCCAAGGAAATTAAAATGAGAAACATCAAATATGGCGTCTGAAATGTAATAATCTACGACTACTCTTGTCTTCTCTCTCTCCAGACTGACGAGAAGAGGAAAGAAGAGAATTGAGGAGAAGAAGGGGGGACATTGGTGTAGAAAAATTTCATAATAATTTTATTTGATTTCTTAATCTTTTCCTTTTGATTTTGGTCTGTGATATCAAGAATCACGGTCAAAGTCAAGACAGAGAGTCAACTTGAAGACACAGGGAAAGAGAAAAAAGAGAGAATCCAACTATTTAATTGTACAATTTTAGAATTAAATTCAAGGCAAAAATGCTTGTCTGACTGACAGTACAGGGATACCAAAAGTTAAAATTCACAAATAATTATTTAAATCAAATACACCCACTTTTCCACACAAAGGTTTTTTTCCCGTCAACATTTTATGAAAACTATGAACTATAGGTGTTAAAAAACTATTGAGTGAATGATCTAATCCCCTTAATCCTCATTCCACAATTCTACTAATCCAATATTGTCAGACAGAAAAAAAGAAGAGTGAAGCCAGGGGAAAGAGAGAGAGAGAGGATGATCCTCCTCCTTCTCTGTCAATGTCAAAACCTTCTTTCATTGAGTCCTCATTTCAAAAATTGAAATAATACAAATCTTAAGTGGATATAATACAGGACATTAAATGTACTTTACAGGCTATTGATGAATTTTTACAAAATACAGGCTGTGCTCTATTGTGAAGAATAGATGTGAGATGTGGAAGCTGTCCCTTTTGTACACAAGAACCTGCTAACCTAGTGACATGACCATTACACCAAATACACAGACACAGGCAGGCATACACAAAAAATTACGGGACAAGAAAAAACACCGCCAAGATGGACCACACCGCCGCGAACCACACTTGGAAACATACACGAGAGTAACTAAAAAACCGGTTCAGATGCAATATCCTCCCCCAATGAAATGAAATACCTACGGAAAGAAGGAGTTAAATTGTTGATGATTTTTCTGACAGTCACATTAATCATCATTAGGTTGGAGGCTGTGAGTCTACTGTAATGTAGAATCCTATGTAGAATTGAAGTCAGGCATTAATAAGAACACCTCCTTCCCCATTATAATTGCAAAAACTATTTCTTTCTTCTTTTTTGAAAAAAAGTATCTTGTAACAAATCCAATTTTTTAGAACCGTCTTTCTTAATTATTTTATAAAAGGATGCTTGAATGATACTTGAATATACATTATACTTGAAGAAAAGGTACTTACATCGACCCCCGACCTGGCTCACAGTCGGAGTAATGAAGAGACAAAGGAGAACGGTCACAGCCGTCACCGCTTTTACCCGGGCCCCAATCATGTTTCTTCTCTCTGACGAACAACCCCTGTAATTTGTAATATAATTTGTCTCAGTTTTTAATTCACTTCAACCTAATCGGTTCATTGGCTGAATGCAATCAGTCCCGTAGTACACGCACAATAGCCACTGAAAAATTGCAAGTGTTTTTTTTCTGCAGTACAATAATTCACTGTGCAAAACTGTTTTTGTTTGGAAAATGTAGATTCGATGTGCACAATAATTTGGAAATTCTGAAGAAAATCACGGGTATTGGGACACAAAAGAGTTTCTATATGAGGGTGTGTGTGTGTAGGGAAGGGAGAAAGATTTTCCCTGTCAAAGTCGACCAACGTGTAGTCGCAAACTGAGAAGTTGAGAACTAATGGTACACTCTCAACGTGTGTGTGTGTATGTCTTTAGTCAGATTCTTTTTAGAATATGTAGTAGTAAGATCTCCCTGTCTCTCTCTCTCTCCACTCCCGAAACAAAATGTTCCTCGCAGTTTCTCTTTTCTTCGAAAGGCTTTAAACTCACCAAACAAAATACAAGAGTGTCTTTGCTTCTCCTCAAGTTCTCCTCCTCCACCTCCTCCCTCCCTGTCTGTGTCTGTCTTTTACTTACACATTTGATGATACCCACTTTAAGATTACGATGTGAAGACGGAGTAGAAAAAGGAGACACTCACGCACACGACTCCTTCTCTCCTTATGTGTGTGTGTTTACCCAAATACTAAATGACCACTAAGATAAAGTTGTTACATATATATAAATAAAATATTATGTTATGTTATGGTGGTATATTTGTCTGATCCGATTGAGATTTACGAGCACAATTACGACTCTAATATTATTATTATTATTGTTATAGATTTATGTTTATCTTCCTTCCTTCCTGACTCTCTCTCTCTCTTTATGTTTCACTCTCACAAACAGTATGTGTGTGTCTGTGTGTTGCGTATGATGAGGAATGGTAGTTGGACCAACTTGGACGAGTCTCTTTATGTGTGATGATGGACGAAAGGAAGGACACACACACACGCAGTACACAGAGGAGACAAAGACAACGCACTGTAATAAGAACAACAAGGGTAAGTCGTTGTGATTGAAGGGGTGAGAAAAGGTAAAATGTAACAGACACAACACAAATATTTAATACTGAAAAGTAAATGAGCAAAGATCCAGAGTTGTTGTAATAAGAGTAAATGCTTTCTATACTTATACAACAATTAATCTGATCTTGATAAAATCACTTTTTAAAAATCTTACTAATAGGATACAAAAACACACTTCATCTTCACACAGGTCTATTAATGTGAGAACAAATATTGTGTGTGTGTGTACAATAATACTATTTGTTTAGTTTACTCCAAGAATGTCATTATTGTTTATTTTAACGATTTGTGTGGACACACACACACACAACAAATGATGATGAGTGATGGCAAAAATTTGATAATGTTTGGTTTGAGTGAAAGTGTTCTATAGGTATGTAGGTATGTTTGTTTGTTGTTTTAAAAAACTCTCTTGAGAACAAGTTTAAAAACTATATGGATCTTTAAAATCAATCCCTGACGATGTTTAACTATTTGTGAATTGTTGATGAATGATGAAACATCACTCGTGGACATGATACTAACTGGTGAGGAGGAGAAACTTTTGCTTTACTAGTATTGTTTTTATAATTGTACATGTAATTATTTTAATACCATCTTATTTACCTGTTCTGTACTTTATATTCTACTACGTAATATACTAGTATAATATACTATGTACTACATAGTATGAGAGCGACTGATTTACCTCATTGACTGTATCCAGTTTCAAATGTGTGAGAAATTTCAGACGAACCACACTACATGTACGATTTTACTCTAGTAACCTCATGTGTAGTGTATTATATTATTGTTCATATTAACTAATTATAAGGGTAGTCGCTTATGTAAAAAAAGAAGAATTATACAACACTTTCAACTTCTACTAAATACCTAGATGGGTATAGTCTCACCTACATTCCTACTATGTACTTACTAGTATTACCAGTAGTCAGTGTAAATAATTGGAGCATCCAAAACTTTAAATATATACAGTAATGTGGGGAATTAATTGTGGACGAATGTTTCTTTTATAGATACAAAGTCAATAGGACGACACCGGATGTTGGAGGATTCGATATCTAAATTTTGCTTGTAATCCCTATGTCCGTAACAGAAGTCCACAATAGTGAAATTTAATGAACATCTTCTTTAACCCCATGAGTAAGTACGTAGATAGCAAAAAAAGATGGATGGAAGATATTTTTTTAACCATTCAATACTTTCGACTACGGGCTAAACAGAAACTCTTTGACACTTTTATGACGCAATGTTTGCAACCCCATAGTAAATACAGGGATGACAAAGGGCAGAGTAAGTATTCATAAAGTCAACCCTTCAATTTAACACAAAGTTATTTACACAGCCCACTACTTTACTTGTGGACAGGCCATGTATAGGTAGTAGGTACTTTACCTTGTTTTTGACGTAGTTGACAAAAAACTTGGTTTCCTCCATGGCCTCAATCTGCATTGTTGTTGTTTATAAAGTAGAGAGCCCTTTTTTTAAAGTGTACACACAAGTCCCCTTCATTGCCAGTACACACACACAGTACTAGAACCAGATACCTACAAAAACAGTGAACATACACGTAAATTATGTTATTACTATTGAATGAAACATAGGTAAACTCAAATACTCATGTATAGTTAGTAGTACGAGTACATTTATTACAAAAGAAACTAATAGAATGTGTATGTGTGTTTCCCCTCATTAAAGAGGAAGATGTCATAAAAATCAAAAGAGAGTTACTTACTTGTTGTATGGTATTACCTAAGTTCCGGTGTCGCAACGTGCGTGTAAATGGGCTGCGGATATAAGGAGAAAAGTTGATTTACAAAGTGGATTATTGAGTTCAAATGAGTGTAAATTTATGTAATTTCACAGGAAGTATAAACTAAATTTTGAAACTAAGATTATTAAAATTACTTAATGTTAATACTAATACGTACTTTGTTTTTATGAGTGAGAAGGAAGTAAAATTGTGTGTGATAAAAATTAAATTCTAATTTTAACATTGGGAATCGTCATTTAAATATGAGATTTGGATGATCAAAGAGGGACAGCCGTTTGACCTCTGACCCCTGATTTATACTTAAAATTGTACAATTAAAAACAAAACAGAGAGCATCAAAGCATCTGTAAAATTGAAGCCAATGATGAGATCCTTGGTGCAACTAAGCCTTAGAATCTCGTTTTTCCCACCAGAGCAACTTCTTATATTGGCGTCTATATTTTCAAAAGATTTTGACAATTTTAACGGAAAAAAATTAATTTAATCATTAATTAGTATGGCCGGGAAAAGGCGAGAGGCTCCAAAATCACCGAAAAAGGACAGCCGACGTAGCGGGACAGAAGAGGAAGAGGATGATGCCAAAATACTGTAAGTGTCAAAAATTATTTGATAATCTAATCTCTAAATATGTAGTGTAAATGAAGCGTATTTACTTTTCAGAGTGGTCAAAGAGAAAAAGAGTTTAAAGCGTGGTCGGCCAAAGAAGGATGATCGTCTTAGTAGCAGGACAACAGATGAGGACGAGGCCAAACCATCGCCGTAAAGATCAAATTTCTTAAAAAATCTATTGTAACTTAAAATGAATTCTGTATAAAATTAAAGTTTAAATTATTTATAATCTTAGAACGGAGAAGAAGCGTTCAAAGACTGGTCGTCCATCTGCTCAAGAATCGAAAGAGGATAGCCGTAGTGGGTCAGATCAAGAGGATGCAGAATTTGTCGTAGAGAGAATTGTTGATAAGAGGACTGTAGGGAAGAAAACGGAGTACCTACTAAAGTGGAAGGGTTACGGAGAGTAAGTCCATCAGATGAATTGACAATTTGGATTCCTCATGTTTCTGATGTCAACTAAAATGGGCAAATAAATTGACCTTCATCATAATTGCTTATGTATGTGCTTTTTTTCTGTGCAGGAAAGATAATACTTGGGAGCCTGAAAGCCATTTGGCGAGCTGTCCGGAAATTGTCGAAGAATTTATGCGTAAATTTGAAAAGGTAAGAAGTTGTTTCCCTTTATATCGTATTAGACAACGAGTATTCTGATTGTGATGCTAAATATAGTTCTAGCATACTTATTCAAATCTTAAAGTACACATAGTTCGTACTATGTTTGTAATACTCGTTTTACGATCTGTACTTAACTGTTTTTTCATCAATCAATAAGTTTGATTGAATGACTATTCGTTAAAAATGTCATTTTTCTTCTCTCTATTATTATTATTTTTTTGCTTTTCACATTGCACTATCATTTTCATTTTCACATAAGTACTTTGCCTATAATTGAACGAAGTATATAAATAGGGAAAATGCATAATATAATAATGACAGTATTACAATACTTTATGGAAAACTTCCCTATTGTTGTTCAAGTGTGTTTGTTTTTTGTCTTGCATCTTATGAAAATATCCATTCAATCTCAAACGGATAACTTACTACCTGAAAATTGACACATTTTCAAAAATGTTTTGCGCTGGAAATCCTGGGATTTAGAATATAATTTTTCGTTAATTAAAGGAAAGGATTTGATTTTAATCGTTGAATGTACGTAAATATTAAAGTTGAAAGACGCCATACCACGAGAGTTGAGAGTTGAAAGAAAACAAACACAGAGGTAAATAGCACTCTATAACAAAACTATCTAAAAATTTGTTTCCAAAGTTGAATAGTTTTTCGTCAGAATTTTGAGGTCTCTCTTATGACTATTAATATTATCTAAATAGACTATAATATATATCTCAGGTACATGGATTCAAACAGGAACGCTGGAGTTCGAAGCAGTTCTCGTTTTTCGAAACGAGAGAGGTAATTGTGTAAATTACCAAATGTAACATTTTACTCTTGAGAGGGGAAAAGGGGGGAATACATTATTAATGTGTATGATCACATCGCCCTATTTGACATTGTGGTGACTTGCAAAAGATTAAGAATTTCAATTATGTGGAATTAATTTGTTTTTCAAAAATAATCAAGATGAATTTTCCATGGGCGTGGGTTTTTAAGATTTGTCAATTCCACAAAATGATTTGATGACTATTTTCATATTATGCAAGAAAACATACTCTACTTGAATTGTAAACAACAAACAAAATACAGGAGGGACTCTTTTATCGTGATGAAATGTTTTTGTAATTCTTTTCTTTTTCAAACAAGTTTGCACAGCACAGGAAAAGACAAAGTTTGAATTTTCAAAATTTAAAATACGGATGCTAATACTTTCGCCATTCAATTTTTCACACCACAGTGAACCACTTCAACTGTTCACTTTCATTGTTTGTAAATATGGTACTATTTACTGTTTTCTTCACTATTGTCACTTATTTAATATTATGTATCTTTTTCTATGTATCTTTTCAGGGTGACGTACCACGGACAAGACGACTAACAACAGAAATATCAACCAGAAGTTCGAGATCATCATCAGGTCGTGTGCAACGTGGTCGAGTAAGAAAGAGTGTTTCACGTTCCAGGACTCCAATATTGTCTAATCCCATTGTAAGCACCCTACCACCACATATTTTCTCTCCCAAGAAGAAGGTGTCGTCTGACGAGATTCATGGAGACAAAATTAGCCTTAGTAAGTTAAATGGGGAACTACCCCTTCAAAAATTAATTCGTGAGAGTACCGAGGACAAGTTGAAAAGAATTGCCGAGACAAGTTCAACAATAAGGAAAGAAAATCTGGTTGGAGGAGTCGAAAACAAATCTAAATCTAAGCCCTACATCAAGACCTCATCCTCCCTACAAAGACATAATTTTGGCAGATTCGCAAAAGTCTTTACTTTTGGGGCTTGTGGTGTTGGAGCCTACCTTCTAATGAATGCCACAGAGTCTCTCAATTGGGACAATGTGACCCCTCATGTCCAACAATTGATAAAACAATTTCAAGAGTCTTATACACAGCTTAGAAAATCAATAACGACGTGATGTGTCGTCAACACTGTCTAGGTCTGTCATATATATTATACACCTATATGTTGTTGTCATCGTCATAATGCCCATCAGTAATTGTTTTATCATATGTTAAACAGATCATCTTGACTTGTAATTTCTCTAGTCTCTAGAGACTTTTGTTGATAAACTAAATCAGTGAACTAGGAATGATACGGGAAGATCTGTGCAATTGTGGCTTTATGACTGTTTATTGGTAGTCACAAGTAGTTTTTGAAAATGATTTGTCCCAACTACCAATCTCTTTAACTTTAAGCCTGTCTTAACTATTTTATTTTTAATCAAGGTTATTGCATCTGAATTATAATTATGTGGTACCTTGCAGAATCCTTTTTATACTGTGTAAAAATTATAATATAATAATTTTATAGATTATGACTTGACACTAACTTTTGACACTGTAAAACAAGTTTGAACCGACTTTGAATGCCGATAGCAACAAATAGTGATAAACTGTACATTATATATTTGACTCCTTGGATCTCCTTACTCCCGTACAAGTAAAGTGCATGCATATAAATAAATATAGAATATAAATATCAAAAAATATTTAACTATTGCAGTTTTATGAGAAAAATGGAATAATTCATCATCCTATGGATGTACTACTGTTGATGATGATCTTATATAAATTTGAAAATTTAAGCTATGCAATGTTACAGATGAGGATTCACACTTGTTCATGTACATAAAGACTTGAGTATATACAGATTGTTGTACGATGATGAGGGTAACAACTCACACACATACATTTTGTACACATTCATTTTGATGTTGTTGAATCATACTTATATTTAAGTAAGTAATAATGGAACGTTGATTTATTTGACAAAGTTAATATAGAAGTAAGATATGAGAATCTTACTGTGTGAAGGTTCTACTACAACCACTACTATTACCAACACTACATTATGATTGATCAATGTACAATAATAATGATAATGTCGAATGGATAGGTAATACTATTACGATAAAGTTAAAATCCAGTTTATGATTGAGAAACTTAAATGAATATTGATTTTGTTGTAGTATGCTGGGGGGTAAAAGGTTTAAATGCAATACACACTACACAGGTACCCTATGATATATGTATCATTTTTATTTTATCAAATAAGTTAACCATAATAAGTAATTATGATTTGTTTAGAATTTATTTTGGGTAATCGTACAACTACTACTACGTCCTAGATTGGACTCTACATATTGATGCAACTTTACTACATACTGTATTGTTATTTTGATGTGACGGATCGATTGAGTTGGAAAACAATATATGTACGGTAATATCGGAAATGTGAGAATAAATTCTGAATAAAAATACAATACCTATATTTATTTGACAAAATGAAAGATGTGATCATCATTTAGTAGACTGAGGCGATGCATTGAGAAATAATTTTTTGAATACATTCTCTATAAACTACAAATTTTTTGTAAGCAGATTTTCTAATTTACTTTTATTGCGAAAAGTATTCATCATTATAATATTTTAACACAATTGAAAAAGCTGCCGCTTCGTCAAAAAAGAATTTTATTTATTTATTTTTTTTGGGTTTTGAGATTATAGGGATCCTCTGTTGTTGTGTAGTACACACACGTGTCTTACTATCATCATCGTTAAGTAGTGTCGACTTATTAATATATTTTAGTCTCTAACTGTATTAATAATGTTATATTGTTATAATATTTTGTTGATGGCAGTTTGTTCTTCTTTTTTGTAGCATCATCATCAGCTGAACTGACCTTTTTATTAGTAAAAATTTGGTTATTTATTCTACTTGTACGTTTATTAGTATTGCTTTGCGTTCTATACACTTGAACAGTGGAGGCTTTCATTCACTTTGCAGTAATTTTTTTTTTTGCAAAGGTATTTACAAATATGTAATTTTCTAATTTGTTTTAGCAAATGGTCGTAAAGACTTTTAGTAATCTCGAGTCGAGATTCTCGACCTTCCGAATTGATTTTTTTAAAAAGGCGGTGTAGTAATTTGTAAGTATAGTATAACAATAGTTTTAGTTCACTAGTAAAAAATGGATGCGTACAAAAAATGATACGATATTTTACTTATTTAGGTAATACCAAGTAATGAATTTCTCTTCTATTTTTATAGGTAGAAATGAGTAAAGAAGGAATACGACTAACGAGAGGGGAAGGCAAAGCGTAACTCTCTGTCCTCATCATCCCACAATTAACTAAAAATACACAACTCTATTTTACAGTGAATGTGTGTGGGGTTAACTACTAATACATTGAGTAATAGCACTGCTTATTTTTCCCTGCTCTTTTTTTGCAAAGTTTGGATGTGACTTTCTACTGTACAGAATTCTTTCTCTACCTAATCATTATTCTGAAGATTAACAACTTTTTCTTAATTAGGAACACGGTCTTTTATATATCATTACTTCAGTATCTCATACTCTTTTCCTTTCGTGTGTTAAGTATTATATGTTGTAGTACATTAAGTAAGTAGGTATTTTCACGCAGAGTCCTTTTAGTCCTGTCGTCTCCTCAAACGTTAAGTATACATTATCGAGAGGAATGTGAAGAGAGACATTACTTATTTACTATTCTTTAGATTTTATTATATGACTCTATCATTCATCATATTTTTTTAATAATTAATTAATTATTATTGTAGTTATCTAGCACAGTAGACAAGTGTTGTATGGGAAAGCGGCAGGAATGAATTTTCTATCGGTGGGCAGTCTTCATGTGATTGAGATGAGAACTTTTTTTCTTTCTGAGGCTGAATGGTTAGATTTTTTTCATTTCATGAGATTATTTTCCTTTTACTATTACATTCTGTCCAGTTCTATTCCCTTTCTTTCAGCAAACATACAAGAGGAAACACATACAGATACAATTTTACAGGCACGCACAGGCTACACCCACAATACATATTGAGAGGGGAAAGGGGGATTTTTTATATTCAGTGTTTTTTTTTCACTAGAAGATTTGGTGATGCTTTCTCTTCCTTTCTCTTCCACAAATTCATCCTTACAATTTTTTTGTGTGAATCTAATGACAGTTTAGTTCACTGTGGGAGAGGGACAGTTGTCATTCCTCCGGTTTGGTTATCAATTATGATTATTGTGTGTGTAGTATGTCCATCATTTCCGTGGATTTCTGTTGGCTTGAGAATTGTGTGTCACCATCATTCTCCTAGTTATAAAGAATGATAAAAAGAAGAGAGAGGGAGGGAGAATTCCTTCCGGTTCCACATAATAGTAGGCCTTGTCTTCTTCTGTTACAGATATAATAATAAAAATAAATAATGACGGCGGCGGGAGTGTGTGTCATGGTCTGACTTGGCGGGGTCGACACTTGAGACATTCTCGACGAACCCAAATGAAATTTTAAGAGCACAGACACTATTTTGAATGTCCAAACTTTGAGAAACTGTCATAAAATGGAGAGTGTAGATGGTGGTGGTTGAAATATTGACTTGTTCCAGTGAAAGTTGTCTTCATCCAGCACAATCCTGTGTTTGTAGGAGGAGGAGAAGGATAGTAGGATTAATTTTTTGAGAGGAATGGTACAAAAATGAGAGTGGAATTTTCACAGAATCTTTTTAATGGAGTAAAAAAGTGAAATTGTAGATCCTTTGACCCCCCATTCCATTAGAAAAAAAGAGAAATTAGGGACAACCACACTCCTCCACGATCATTCGGGGTAAATCTCGTTTGATAATATTCTAGAAAATAATAAAATATTATCAGATTAATTATTATTCTCACAATTATAATACTACAGAATTTAAGCCTTCTTACCATGTCGGGACCGAAGTAGATTAAGGACATACTGGAGAATTTTGTGGGGGCACAACATGGAGTAATCCCACTGAGATTAAGATTTCCAGCCTGTATCCTCCGGTACTCCTCAATCACATGAGTATGATAATTGAGAAATGTGTCTGGAGTCCGATGGAGTCCACCACAATGACCCCGACTTGAAAAAACCGACATTAAAACATAAGATACAAAAATACTTTTAAAAATTTGTTTCCATTTTTATCTTTTTTTATTACCAGTAATTTGCATAATATCCCCTTGGGGCAATGATCCAGTCTTCCCAACCCAAATCCCGGAAATGAATGTAAAACTTCTGCTTGCAGCAATGTTTCACTCGTGGACTACACTCCATGGCTCTCCGTCGACTCCTTTTGAAATTCGGAGCTGATTCTGTCTCTAGCACCAAAAATGGAATCTCTGTCAAGTCCTCCACCAATTGTGGTCGGACAATGTCCTTCTGGTCTAAAGAAGAGGAGGAGGAGGAGGTGGGGTCATTTGAGTGTCTATTGGGAATGATATCACTTGTTTCACTATTTTTGTTACTACTACTACTGGAGGAGGAGGAGTCATTGTTCAACTCCTCATCTGACAATGGATACTCGTCCTCGGAATGATGATGAGAAGAGGAATGATGGGATCGACGAGGATGATGAGGTGGAGTGGGAGACATCACAGTATTTTCTCGACTAAATATGATTGGATGAATTGAGTACCCACAGCCGGAACAGTCCACGAGGAGTGTCAACTTGTCCCTTAAAAATTCCGTTCAAAAATGTATTTTTAGCACACGCAGTTCTAGTTGGGTACTTTAATTAAATTGTTTGTTACCGAAGATTGTTGTGACTCCCAGACTGATGAGCATGACGAAATCGATGTCTACCTTGCTTTCCATACCATTTTTGAACCACAGCGGAGACGTCCAATTTTTGCCAACCCAGTGACTCAATTGATAAGGTATGGGAAACGACCAAGTCCAGTGACACTTCCTGATACCAAAATGAAACAATTTTAATTAAAAAGTATTTGGGGAATTGTGATGTTAAGTGTACACTTACCGCGCTGTTAATGTGCAGTCGAGGATTGGAGTCATGAGAAAAATTTCCCTGAACTTGGAAGACATACAAAGTGATTCCTCTTGGATTCAGTATATGACCGAAATGTCGTCTTTTCAGTGAGAAAAATACAATTATTAGTACCATAAATTGTTAATAGTCAATAGAAATTGATTGGAAATTGTGGAGTTACCCTATAGATGTTTGATAGTCCATTTTCACCCATAAATGAGCGGTCCCTGTATGACAAAGTAACAATTTGGTTAACTAAATATTCAATTAAATTGTTCAGTGGAAGAGTAACAAGAACCACTTACGCACTCTAACTCCATACGCTTGGTTCCCGACAAGCTGTCATAATTATTAATTAATTATAATCAATATTTGGTAGACGCAACATGATTCATGATAAGTAACCATTCATCTTTACTTACCGCGTAGGAGAAGGAGAGTAGATTGTGTCCATTTAAAACTGGTCCTGGAATCAAATTAAATATATTATGAGAATAATTGTATCAAAATTAAATTTAGTAGTAGTCCTGTGTCTTTTTATTCTCTCACGGCCTGGAGAAGTTCTCAAGGCCGCGTTATGACAAGAATATTATTAAGACATTCTGTGAGCGAAAACAACAACAGAAAAAAAAATACTTTCTCCACTCAACAACTACAAAAAAAATCGACTGGATTGGTTTAATAATTTTTATATGATCCCTACTCTCTTGAGTACTTTATACTCCATAAAAATGAACGTGGACTAGACCCCGCTCCCAAGGAAATGCCGACAATTTTGCTACATATATTGTTGTACTGTTTGGGGAGAGTCGTGACTATTGTGTGTGTCTGACTCTGTTTTTTATTGATTCAATTTATAATTTGCATGCAGGCTGCATCCTGCATAAACTTCTTACTGTTACCTATGCTTTTCAGTTGCAGATTCGAGTGTGGGAACTCAATAAAAATGGCAAAAAACTTTTTTATGCAAAAAATTTCATTATGTACATGTTATGTAGTCTATTCTTACGAGTGAGAGAGAGAGTGAGTGCAATTTGCAAGTTTCTCTCTCTCCCCTTTCATTTCTTCTGTGGGGGGACCAAGAGAAAAAATTGGACAAAAATGATTCAAACTTTGTCATAAAATTATAATTAATATTGCAATAAAAAAGAATCAGATACAATATAATAATAAAAATAAAACGCATGTCTTGTCTGAAGGATTTTTATTAGAATTGAATTATATCACAGTCTCCTGTCTCGTCCGTCTGTATTTTGCCAGACACACACACACACTCTGTCTCTCTCTCGTGTGCAACAAATTCGAGGACCATTTTTTACAATGGCATTATTATTATGACGACGGTAAAAATATGTTCGAATACAATGTACACTGAAAAAAAGTTATCTTCATGATGTGGTGTGTGTGTGTGTGGAGGTGCCTTTGATTCCATGTACAGATTAAAAAATTGTGGAATCATTCTTGCTGTGTCTTGTTCTGTGTGTGTGTCTAAAATTGTAGTGCACAGACACAGACTACAACACAGCAGACAGACAAAAAGTCTGCAGTTGTCAGACGACGTTAAACCAGTTGAGAGAAAATAAATGCCCTTTTGCAAAAAGAATGGCCCTACACTACACCCTGATCATATAAAATGATCATCCACTACACACACACACGATGACCAGAATATTAAAAAAGGAATCCCTACTTGCCTACATTGGAGAGAGAGGGAATAAATATAATCTACACACGCATACACAGTACACACACACAGTTTAATTACAATTACACCAAATATACTCTCATGATTAATCTGTCCCATCCTCAATCCAAACTCCTAAACTTGATTTACGGACAATGCATTCTCCCAAACAGAGCAGCTTTCATACATGCATCTGTAATCTGATTTAACTAATCATCATTCCACTTCTCATGTTGTCTTCTTAAGGACTTTTTTTTAAATATGGGAACAATCATCTTTCATATTAAAAAATCTTTCATAAATCAAGTAGAAAGACAGAAAGGTCAATAATTTAGACCACTGCTCAATTTAACTGGTTCTCCAAATTTAACTAAAATTTATTCTAGTTCTCGAAGAAATCTTCGGAGAATGGGATGCAAAGACTGAAGTTACCCGGAAAGTGAGACTACAATTTAAAAGTGTAGTCAATCCTACATCCACCATAAAAGTCTCTTTATTCCCATTTGAATTAGTAAAGGAGAGGAGAGGATGTTGAACACAATTATTGACGCTCGGGGTTCACTCTCGGGGTGGTAAAAATTGATCAGAGTGTCTGTACGACAGTGAAAAGGGAAAAATGTTTTTTTTCTCCACTCTCCGTCCAATCCAAATCCAAATCCTTTGGTGTGCCAGACAAGAAAAGAATATCAACTTTTAGAGGACTCCACAACCTTAGTATCTAAGAAGAGCACTTTTCTGTGCATCTCCAAGTACTCATCCTCTCTCTCTTGTGTGTGTGTTCCTCTCTACATAGAAAATAGATCATATGATACATAATATTATATAAAGTGGTTGCGTGTATAAAAAGCACAGTCACACACACCCTCCCTCCTTCCCTCCCATCTTCTCTTCTATTCTTGTGTGTAGTAAAGTGAGGAAGCATAAGAGAGTGAGTAGTAGTAAAGTAAGCATTTAGAAACGTTGACCCGTCTAGACAGACGATGAAATGAATCGATATTGCGAAAACTAGTGGCAAAAAAAAAATTCGCTCAGCCTCATGCAACTCAACTCGTTTTGGGATGGAGAAGGCGTGCTGTATCTGTACTACAGATTACACTACGCTCTTATTTTTTTGACTGTACTATTCTACTACTTCTTTTTACTACTACTTTACTATGTATAGCCTCACTGACGATCAGAGAGGATGTTCCACTGTTGTCATATTATCACCACCTTGTGCAATCCGTCTTGGGAGTCTTGTGTGTGTGTCTACTCAATCTTTTAAATGTGACCTGTCGTGTCACCATTATCATTATCTCCATAACATTGTGAGCCTAATGAACAAGATTCAAGACCAGACAGACAGACAGACACAGAGAGAATTGGGGTCCCCCTCAGTCACACACACATACACATCAAGATAATTTCCTAATTTGTCTTCACCATTTATGATTCAATTGATTGGGTAGCTTTTTTTCACAAAAAAGACACGCAGCCAGAGAGACATGACAATTTCTTTTGAAGATACAGTTGTGGACAAGGTGACGAAAAAAGGAATACACACCACACATGACACTCCACATGAGGGAGATGAGCATGTCATATAGAAATTTCAATTTTTCTTAAAAATGAACAGGTTGTGTCAAATAAGTGACAAAAAAAATGAAGAGGAAAATGTCAACAGCAGCCTTGATATCAACCCCCC